>JAZBHA010001177.1:0-14438 GCA_037464855.1 Iselma pallidipennis | reverse complement strand
CAAGCACTATTTCTACGAATCGCTGTTTTTCTGTTATCACTTGTTTATTCTTTCGTCAACACTTTTAAGTGAAGATAAAATTTTTGAGAAGGATAAGAACATGCTAATTACAAGCTTTTATTTAACTCAGCTTATCTGTAATAATGTTTAGGTCAAATCTTGTAATTTTTCTTTCATTTCATGCAGTTTTTCTGAATGATACATATACTGTACCCTATTCTGTGTTGAACAAAGTCGGGCTATATTGTTCGAAATATGTTCTCATCCATCTTGACAATAAAATGCCAAAAAAATGCTATAAATTTGCTTATAAAACTCACATAAATATTACTCCTACTTGTTATCGTTGTTATACAGATGTATAGTTCGGACGTTTTAAGAAAAACCAAACCGGCGCATGTTGTAGGCGTATTCGATACATTTCGGCCAATGAAATTTGAATATTTGCAGCGCGGGCTCGTTTCAGTCCCTCTGCGCATTCGATGGTTGGTTTTTCTCAAATCGGTCGAACTATATCTTTCTCTACTTATTTTTTTTAAGTAACACTATTTAATAAATAATATAAAAGGTGTGTGGTGTGTGAAGCGAGACACGCTAATATAACCGTTCTCATTTAAACGTGTAGTTTAAAACGCACGGGGGTGCACGAGGTGATTTGTGCTGCTTCAAGATAAATGTAGCATTATAATGCAGCCTCTACTATAGACCTTTGTCGTAACGAATTATTAATTTGGCATCATAAGGACCAAAATTCGTATGATAGGTCACTCATGTAAATAACAAAAAGTATGCTTCGGTTAAAAGTAAGTTTTTCGAAACTTCTTCGGAAAACGATCATTTGGTACGAATTTGATAAAAATTCAATCTTTTTGTCTCCAAAATTGATACTAATAGTCGAATTTTGATTATAATAGGCGGATTATAACTAATTTTATATAGAGAATTTTAGGACCGACTCATTTTGATAACAATGGCCGATTGATAACACTATCCGTGATTATAATAGACGGCACCTACTGTACATATACATATAGGAACTTAATCAAATGTACCTAACTTTTTTCTAATTAAAAATTAACATTGATAAAAATGTCACATGTAAAGACTTTATAAACCTAGCCCTATATTTTTACAAGAACAAAAAAAATTGTTTCGCTTTACGTTTGTGACTTGATATTCATTCTGTACATTTTATCAAATTGGTGTAATTATTCTGTTTTTTTTTCTATATTGCTTAGGTCCTATCCAACTCAATTAACAATGAACATACCATTTCAAAGTATTCATTTTATGATATATGAATTTGCACAGAAATTAACAAATAAAGATGGTAAATATAATCCACCAGCACATATGGTAAGTGGTGCTATTGCTGGTGCTGTTGCATCAGCAATAACAACACCATTAGATGTATGTAAAACATTATTAAATACCCAACAAGTTGATAAAACAACAAATTTATATGAAGCAATAAAAACTATATATAGAATAGGTGGTCCAATGGGTTATTTTCGTGGTATGCAAGCTAGAATCATGTATCAAATGCCATCAACAGCAATATGTTGGTCAACCTATGAATTTTTCAAATATATATTAAGTCATACAAATGATGTTCGAATGATGGGACCGACAATGGTATTAGCTGAACCCGAACAAGATGATCAAGACAATGATTATAAGAGAATTGATGGAAAATTAACAATACCACCACGTGAAACCAGTAATAATAATAATAATAATAATGGTGAAATTTTAAATTTAAAACCTAGAGAATTACCAACAATGTCAGGTGCTGGTATTTATAATTCAATTACATTCAATACAATGCATACAACAGATACTGGCTATACGAAAAATCGAAGGAAAGATAATTTAATTGATATTGTACATACATAGTTTTATTATTATTATTATTGTTATTATTATTATCCATTATAATTAAGATCTTTTTGAAAACCACAACACGTACACGAGAAAAAAATTTGTATTATAATAATATCAGTAAGACTTGTTAATGATTTAAAAAAACATAAATTTTCGACAATACGATATACAGTATTTTCAATTTCTTTTTTTTTTTCGTGTTACATTTCCAAATTGTTCGATATTTTTTCAAGTGTATCACATTCACAATATGAATAGAGAAGCAATGAATGATTACGATTAGTTGATTGTGAATGAGAAATAAATTGAGGGGGAGTGGTGATTTTTCTGGCTGGGGCTGGGGGGGTGATAACCTACTATAAGGAACGTATGTCTGTTCTTTAGTCAACTATTGGCAAGTGAGCTTTAGTAAATTGGTGGCTGTGTTTTTTTTATAAAATGTGAATGTATTGTATATCGAAAAATTCGAATATTTATCAATTTCTAAGAAATTAATTTTTGTTATAAATGAATAACAAAAAAAAAATTATAAATGAAAGGGAAAAGAAATATCGAACATTTTCCAAATAATTGGTTGGTCTTATATTTATCTATATTATACTTTCTGTGTTTTTTTTTTTAATAGAAAAAAAAAAGTATTTAAAACCCTATGGGTGATTTTTCATTTATTCTTCAAACATGATAGTCTAAATACTTCCACTGATGATTTTGTTTTATATTTAATAAAAAAAAAGTAAAAAATTGTTGGAAAAATGTATCATTATAACAGATAATAATTATTTTCATTCAAAGTGGGTGTTTTTTTTGATCACCACGATCTCTTTGATAATGCTTACTATGAATGGAAATAATTCTTTTTGTTTTCCAGTTTTGTTTTGATTTAATTTGGTTGTACCGAAGTTGAGACTGTATATAGGAAATTATCAAAATTGTTTTTTTTTCTTCTATCCTCGCTTATCTGTTAAAGGACAATTTTGATAATTTATTATAAATACAGTTAGAATAGTTGTATTGTTTTGTTTGTTTGTTTGTTTAACAGGAGAAACAGCAAATAATTCAATAAGGGGCTCTACACACACAGTGTATTTGCGTATTTGCGGTGAGAAATAATAAACAAACATGGGACTGGTGTTATTGTTTATTATGTACATTTTTCTCAGGTACAATACAGAATGAAGTGGAACAGATGTATTAGAAAGCAATCGTTATGAAAGAAATAGAGAATTTTTTTAGCTATTAAACTCAATTACAAATTTGCCAGAATAGAACAGAACAGACTCTATCTTTTTCCTAACAACTGCTTTCTAATACCTCAGTTTCATTTCAATCTGTAAATATTATACCCGAGAAAAGTATAAATAAGTAATAACACCACAGTGCGATATTTGTTTATTATTCCTCACCGCAAATACGCAAATCCACTGTGTGTGTAGACCCCCTTAGACAGATTGTTATATATACGCTCTTGTATTTTGTCGTCACTATGACGCTGTCTAGACTGTGATAAAGTCCTTATCAAACTACATTTTCTATGATATTGACTTCGTTCAGATGGGAGTACTATCATAACATATAAATATATATTATATTAGAAGAAGAAGAAGAAGACGAAGACGAAAAATAGAAGACTCTGAATTGTTAACAGCGTTGTCTTCTGTTTTGTTTTGTGATAAGCGACCTTGTCACTGTTATTATTTTTATTATTAAAAATGTATTAGGATTTTAGTTTTGTGTCATATTGTTTCTCATTAAAAAAAAAAAAACGTAAATACATTGTAAAAAGGAAACAACAAATATTTAAATATAATAAATGTTACATATTTACTTGTTTAAAGAAAAAAAAACAATCCACAGTACTTATTTCTGTTTTGTAAATTTCCAGACTTAAGGCGAAGGGTTCTCCTCGATAGCTAAGTCTTTTGAGCTGTTAGGGTACCCTGATAAGGGACACGGAAGGAAATAAAAAAAAAAGAAGGAAAAAGCATTCAGCTAAAAACAAGTAGAATCATTGGAAACGTCTCATTTTCAGTATCGTCTTCTCGGGATACTGTATGTCGTCAGAACACGTCTACCAGATTTCCGACAATCTCTGAAGAGCACTAGAGCACTATAGCTTTTTAAGTGGGTAGCATCTCCTAATTCGAAAAGTTCCCCTTCGCGTCATTATTTCGCAAATTGTGTGGAGTTCTAGCCCAGATTAAGATTCGAACAACCCATTGTCTGAACCCCCACAATTGATTCTCAACAGGGCACAACAGCGAAGGTCGTCAGGGAAAGATAAAAACGGTTAGTGGCAACCCTCCAGGTGATGACGGTTGCAGTGATACGTAACACTTGAGGTCGAACTCTTCTGGAAGTAGGAGATTTTCACGTTGCCCAGAAAGGAGCTCATTCTGTGGCCGCCGAAAAAACATGATTCTTAACTATTAATTATTGGATTATTAGGATTATAATGAAAACTCCGATGGTTTTATTTTCTAGCTTGTGGCCAACGTTTCGTCACCGTGTGGTAACTTTATCAGGGAATTAACTAGTTTATTATTCTGGTCGGAGTTTTCACTAAAATCCTAATAATCCTAATAATTAATAATAAGAAAAGCGAAAATAAGAACCATAAGCAATGATTCTTAACTTTTAAGTAAAGAAAAACAGACAAATTATAGTTTAATTTTTATTATTTTTTTGCTTGTTTTTACATTTATTATAAGAACTACAGACTAATAATAATCCAAGACGTCTAGAATAAGATTTTTGCAACACATTTGTTAACAGTACTAGTGTTTGTTTTTTTTTTATCTTTTAATATAACAACACATACCAAGAGAACAGATTTAGGCCATATTTTATTTTATTCTTACAATTAGAGAAAAAAAAAACAATACTGACCAGACTTGCGTCGTTGAAAATCTGTGAAGAAAACAAAAAAAAAACGGTTTGCAACTCGTCAAAAATTTTGATCAACACTCATTATTAACAATAAAAAATTTCTATTACAAACTCAACCGTCTGGTAACTCATTTTTTTGGTAGAATTACAACAAAAAAAATCACAAATTTTCTTCAACTGAAAATGTAAACTTTTTTTTGTTCCTTTCAAGTTTGATTCTCGGAAGATAATAGAAAAAAAAGACAAAGAGAACAATTATACAATATAGAGTTCTTAAAAAAAACTATTAATCTAGTGTGCCATGATGACGGTTGTATCGATGATACCAATAAAGAACAGACATACGTCTTCGTAACACACTAGATTTAATTTCTTTTTTTTATATAACTCCATAAAGACATATATTTTAGAGTAAATAATGGAACTATCAACTACTTACAAATAGGTACAACACTTATCTTTTTTTTTAATTAAAGAAGTGGATAAATCACAGACAAAATATTATATGCACGTTTCTTTCTTTTTTTTTATATGTAATGCATATGTTGCAATTTTTTCAACTGTTTTTCATTCTTCTGATTTCTTATGTGCGTGATTTTCAGACAACAATAGGCATAAAAGTCTTCCAATATTGCCAGATAAAATGCCTTTTTTTCATTTTTTTTATTTTAATTTTTTTAGATGTAGATACATATATGGAAGAACCACCCATATATTTATCAAAATATCTCAAATTTCACCCTATACTGATATGAATATGGAAAAATATTCGACTCAATCTAGTATAACCATATAGCAGTAATAGTTAAATTATTATTAGGACATACGTCCAAAATCATGGCATACTAGATTTTGTTTTTCTAATCTTGTTCTAACACAAATCAAGTGATGCAAGAAATATCAGTATAATCAATACAAATATCATTTACAATTATTATTGGAATGGCACTGATTAGACATTAAAAAAAATGTGTATTTTGATACACACACACACACACGCACACATGTGCATACTCTCTCTCTCTCTCTCTTTCTTTCTTTCTTCCATACATATACACATACACACAATTATAATATTTGAAAAATATTTCTTGAGTTTTATTATTGAATTTAATTCTTTTTTTTTAATTTCTAATCCTATTTTTTCAAATCAATTTTATTCACAAAAAAATATATTTATAAATAAATAAACAGAATTGATAAAAAAGACAACATACAGTGTGATCTACAAAATTTATGATCATGTGAATGTTAACGTAAGGAACGTATGTCTACACTTTATTGTTTATTACCAATCGGTCATAATAAGTCAAATTTCCATTGAAATACAAAAATATCAATTTGATAAATTAAAATATACTTGAAAAAAAAAAATTGAATCGACAACGTTACTGTTACAAGCAGTTGAATTATTACGCATGCAAGGACATACGTTAATTACGGCACACTTTGACCATAAATTTTGTAGATCACACTGTATATATTTATTTATAGAAAAATCAAAAATACTTCAACGTACTAAATATTCCAGTTAGAATCTATTTCGTTCTTTTCAAGACAATTATTTTAATTATTATACAGATAGATAGATTTCGTTTTTGAAAATGTTCGCCTTCACCAAATCCGGGTAAATAATACAGTTTTCTTTAAATTACTTGAACAAATAATTAAACATTTATCTCAAATAACTATGATGTTGTCATGGTTGGTGGTGGTTGATCTTGTTGTTGTCTTTGTTTAAATAATAATGTTTCTTCAAATATTAATTTTTTTAATTGATCTTTTGGTAAATCATCTAATTCTGTATCAAATTTGAATGGAGTCTCAGCTACTGGCTAGAATTTATATTATTATTTGATTAATTAATTAATTAATTAGATAAGTTGGCGGTTTTTTTATTTACCTCATCAGCGGGGTCATAATACTGTTCTAAATATGGATGTGCTAAAGAACTTTCAACGCCTATTCTTTTATGTGGATTGAATGTTAACATTTTATCTAAAAGATCTAAAGCTTTTGGATCCGCATTTGGAAATAATCTTGACCAAGGAACTTTCGGTTTATATGGTAAACTTTGTATATAACTTCTTGCCTATATAATAAATAATAATAATAATAATAATAACAAAATTTAAAAAAAAAATACAAACTTTTTCGTTAATAATACAATTTAGATCCTCTTCAGATGGTGAACCTAATACACCTAATATATGGTTGAGTTGATCTAAATAATGTTTACCGGGAAATATTGGTCGATTTGATAACATTTCAGCTAATATACAACCAACTGACCATATATCAATTGATTTTGTATAACCTTTAGAATTTAACATGATTTCCGGTGCACGATACCATCTAGTTGCAACATATTCAGTTAAAAACCCTGTATGATCATGTTCAGGATCAGCTACACGCGCCAAACCAAAATCGCATATCTAAAACAATAAATAAATTTAATAAATTCTATTGAACATATTTATAGAGTAACATAAGAGTGGAATTGTAAACACAAGATATTACCCGTCCAAGCTAAGAAGAACTCTGATTAGGAGTGGAAGTGATTCGTGTCTTCGGAATTTGAATGTCAAACTTTTATCAGACACTTTTCACGCCACTACTACTGTAACTAAAAACACGAATCCCTCCCGACTGTATTCAAAATATGTGTTGACTTAGTTCTTCTTACCTTGGACGATTAAGACAGATGCTTAACAGATTGATTGCCATTATAGTTTTCTAAATTCAGCAAATTCTGCAATGTTTAATAATGAATATGGGTCGCAGTTTCATTGCTCTTTGTGTTATGCGACCCAATTCAGTGTGTACGGATTGTAAATACTCTGCTTGCCTTTATCACGCTTTTATGTTAGAAAATGTAATGTTTTCTAAGCTATGTGACTCAATTTTGGATCACAGTAAATATGTTACTACATAAAATAAAAATTACTTTATTGATGATGGGTACGACGACCCATATGGCTATCAACCTATTAAACAATGTGAGTTAGTTGAACTGACACACAATCATTCTTATCTATTATATTATCATTACTATTATTTAATAAAACTTACTTTAAGATCGCACGTTGTATTTAATAATAAATTACTAGGTTTCAAATCTCTATGAAGTACATTTGCCGAATGTATATATTTTAAACCACGTAAAATTTGATATAGAAAGTAACATATATGATCATTACTCAGTCTCTGTAAAAACAAACAAAAAAAAGTACATAAATTAATGCCAAATTTTTATTTGAAGAACATTAATCTAGTATGCCATGAAATGTGTGATAGAAACATACAGTGTGATCTAATTAAGTTTATGGTCAAGTAAGCGTTGACTTAGAATGATATAAGGAACGTATGCCTTTCAATGGTTGATTGTAACATAGTTTGACCATAAATTTTGTAGATCATACTATAGATGGCGCTATTACTATCACTTATACGTTTCTGTCTTATTTTGTTAGTTTTGTGCCATCGTTTGTTTCATTTTAGTTTTTGCCATTTTCTCCGTTATTTCTAATTATCAATGCTTTTTGTTTGTTTCTTATATTAATTAATGCTACCATTCATTAAATCTTGAAAATATATATAATTTGTTTGTATTAAAACAGCGAAACTTCGTTAATTCGACCTAATAGATAGACAATCGCCAGATTTAAAGTCCAAATGTCTAATAAAGCACGACGGCTTTGGAGTTTTTGGTGAAAAATTTTGGCAATCAGTTCTAGAAGGGTTTTATTCTATTTTTTCTTCAAAATTGTAGCCCAAAATGAAGAAAATTCCAGTTTAACAGGATATGGATTAATGAGGTTCTACTGTATTTTGTCTTTGCTTATTAGTTTTTTTTTTAATTTTTTTGCTTCTTCACAGGGTGGCATACTAGGCTTGACATAATAATAATAATAATCTAATAATTAATTTACCTGTGTTTTAAGAAGTTTATAAAGGTCCGTTTCCATTAAACATTGTACTATATAGACATCTTTCATTTGATCTATTGTTACAGCACGTAATATATCTCTTATATCAATTATCTAAAAAAAAATGAAGACAAAAAAAACAAGAAGTAAATTTTTTTTTCAAAACAAAAAAGAAAAACAACTTACATTTTCATGTTTAAACCTTGTAAGTATTTTAATTTCTCGTAACGTCCTTTGGCAATATGTTTGATGTTCAAATGGTGATATTTTTTTAATAGCAACTTTAGTCTTCGTCACCGTATCCAAAGCTGATCTAAAAAAAAAACAAAAATAAAATGTATACTTATATTATACAGTGAAGCTCAAATATAACAAATTTCATGGAATCCCACAAATTTTGTTCATAATAACCGTTATTCGTTACACCCGTAAAGATAAGAAAAACATATTTAATATACGGGTGGTTCAAACTGGACGCGAAATGTAGCCAGAAACGTTCTGTGTTGGAGAGAGTTATATTTCAGGAGGTGTAATGCCCGAGCCTTGGAGCCGCCCTTGCAAATGTATTCACTTCTTGGTGCATGCTTCTACATATAGCTGTAGTAAAAAGGGGCCTGAAGTCTGAAGTTACGTCACTGTCGTGGTTACTACTATCTTTACTATTTTATGTGCCGTCTACACACTGCAACTTCCTGATGGGGATACTTGAGTAAACTGGACGTTCTGTGAGCCAGCTAGTTGGAGTACATACTCCGAGCCTGTGTCTGCCCTATTACTCCAACCAACATCAGGAAGTTGGAGCGTGCAGACGGCACTATAGATAAAGGTTAACACAGGAAATGCAACAAGTTTCTAATATTATGTTATCTTATTATCTATTTATTACAAAAATGAAGAATATTTATTTTATTAAAGATTATAAATAATGAATATAGAAATATTGGAAACGGATCGGTTTTGTCTATACGTCTATGTGTGCGTGCATGTGTGATGTTCAAGCAAGGGTAATTTTCATTTTCCCTCATCATATTTTCACTCTACGTGTGTGTGTGTAAATATGTGTGTTATTCTAAGCTCATGCCCTTGACCCGCCGCAATGCGGATCCGTTCAATATAATATAGAAAAGCATCCATCCAGCCAGTATAGGTATTTGTGGAAATTGTCCAAAAAAAGTGATTACCACTAAATTTTCCTTTTTAATTTCCATTATTATTATTATTATTATATTGTTAGTTATTAAATAAACAAAAAAAACACACAAACTGACGTACTGTTAGAAAAAATAAATTTTAAATTTTAATTTATTTATAAATTATTCAATAAAATTATCCTTGAATATAAACCAAATTCAATTAATCTTTCAAATAAACTACCTATTTTGCCACCTGGGCACACCATATTTCAATAATTTGTAAAAAACAAAGAAGATGCATTTAGAATTATTGCCCCCAGTCCATATATACAGTAGGATCTACAAAATTTTAGGGTCAAAGTGTGTCATGACCATGACAAATGAATGTCCTTACCGCGGTAACGCCATCTATACAGATGCTAGAAGACTTTGATTTGTCAAATCAACTTCCTCACATTTAATAAAAATTCTCAAAAAATGCTTTAGTTTAACGTTTAAATATTCATTTCGTGTAAAGACAACGATTCAAATACAGGGTGTTTAACGGTAATTCGCCCCGAAGTAGGCGGCGAAAGTTAAAAGAATATCGAGATTGGTTCGACCGCTTGTCGGTAATGCAAATTACTGATGCTGATTACCGACCCGTCAATTTGTTGAAATGTTTTAAATATTTTTCTATAGTATGTTTGTTTGTATTATACCGTGCAATCTGTAAAATTTATAATCAAAGTATGTCATGACATATTTACGTATGTCCTTGCGTCCTTGATAGTTCAGCTGTTTGCTACAGTAACGCCATCTGTACGTACACATTTTTGTTGAATAATTTTATTGAATTTTGATTAAAACTTTGATAGAAAGGTTGAATAAAATCTATGTATTTAATAATCATAATTTTTTATTACAAACAGCTGTGTCTTTCAGTGCTACTACAATGAAAATCGTAATGTTGCTAAAACAGATAACTGTAGATGAAATAAGTGATAGATATACGTTCGTTACGTCATTCAAAGTCAACGCTCACTTGATTATAAATTTTATAGATCGCACGGTAGATATTCCTGTTAAGAATCGACTGACGGGTACTTTTCAATTATAACAATACCTATATCCATTTCATATTACCTTGTATAACATAACTTATTACATCCACGAGTATAATAATTTTTTTCTACTATTATTAGCTATCAAAAAGGCCAACAGACGAGAATGAGGTTTTGAACCGAAGAAAAAAACCAAGTCGGATTCACCACAATTTCCTTCCTTTCTTTACCTACACCGAAGTCGGTATATAAATAGCAAAAAAAAAAGATTATATGAAGCATGTTTTTTCACTTCAACTCATTACAGCCTCATAACATTGTTATTTTTTTACAATATTAAAACAACCCTAGAAAGGAAAGTCTCACCTATTGTCAGTTCTATTAACGTGTAAGAAATAATATTCCCACCCTCAATTTAAAGCCTCCTTAGACCCAAGATTGAATAACTTTAAATTTCAAAAATTGTGAAAAGTAGCAAATCACACAAAGATATATCTGCACCGCTCGATTTTGCAAATGGGCAGATGACGCCCCGATGATCTCCCGATCGTTGGCCGCCCAGGTCATGTAGGTAATTTTTGTGTGTGTGGCGCCGAATCTGTGAGATACATCTGCCGATCTAAACTTTTAAAAAGTTTGAAAATCTCGGCTAGTTTATGTCTATAGAGCTAATAGTACATACAATGAGTGATTTATGAAATCAACCCGCATGCATTACGGGATTTATAGATATGTACCAGAAGTTTTCTCGTTTATGGAATATAAGAAGCAATTCATATTGTAATAAAAAAAGGTAGCAATTTCCGGAACTTCTAAAATAGTTCTTCAAATCAGCTTTAATAGTTTTTCTTAATTTTTTCACAAGTTTCATTTAGTCGGCAGTCCCTGGCAGGTGTGCCTGCAGATATCTTTACGTGAATGACTACAATTACTCAATGTTTTGGCTTGGGATTGTTTATCACCAAACTTCTGTTAATAAGTTTTTCCGATAAAAAAAATCGCTAATATATTTTTTTCATTTTTGCCAGATATTTTTGGAACAAAGGAGGGTTGGTTTTGGGGCGGTGGGAATATTGTTTCTTATGCATTAATAAAACTAGATGGAACCTTCTTTTCTAGGTAATAGTTTCAATACCACAGAAAGTGGCAATGTTATGAGGCTGTAACGGGTTGAAATGAAACACCCTGTATACCAATAAAATATAGGAGTACTAAATTTTAAGTTTATTTTGATAGAAATCTTATCAATTATTAAATATTTGAAATCACAAGATAAAAAATTTTCAAGAACAGTTCACGGTTAGCTATGAATTATTTTAACATCTCTATATGTTTTTCTTCCCTATAATAATTCTGTATACCGGTTGTTGGCAAGCTTCTAGGTACATAGGCGAAAAGAGGCCGGTTCGGGAGTGAGAACACTTTATACAGATTTTTGTATAAGGGCAACAGAAACAAAAATTGGTTTGTTCAGGTAGAAGTTTGTTTAGCTGCTCTGGACAATGAAGAAGTCCCCTCCCTTCACGTTGTACATTTTTGTCACTGTTGCCCTTATACAAAATCTCTATGAAGTGTTCTCACTCCCGCCTCGGTCTCTTTTCGCCTATGTACCTAGAAGCTTGCCAACCACCGGTATATATATATGATCAAGGGGATGACAAAAATCGATAATATTCAATTTAAAAATTCTTATCACGATCAAATGAGCATTAGCAATGACTTTGTGTCAGTTGACAGAGTTAAATGAATTGTTTTTTATATTTTTGGAACTACATACTGACAATACATACAATAAAACTTCTCTCAAAAGACAATTTACCTGTCTACGATAAAGTTAACCTTGATAATTGAAGTGATAACAAGATAAGAGCCATAAAGTTAAATAATAAAAATTATTGGTTAAATTAATAAAATTTAATAAAATCAAGTAAGCTATGGAACAAATGAAATGGAAAACAATCGAATGTTATTCTTCTGTTTATGAAAAAAAATTACGATTCAATTCATCAGATAGATACAACATAACCTCAATTTTGACAGTTGCTTATCAATTTTTTTTGTGAATTATTTATTTATAAATATAATTAAATGGTTGAATGAGTTTAATATGAATATAAACAATAATAATAGAAAGTTATTGTAATGTTTGGTAATTAATTTTTGTTTTCGCTTAAGGGCGTGTTTTGCCGCTGCGGCAACGATAAAGAAGGCGTCAACGGTGGCTATGATAATGATGATTGGAAAAAGTGTGACAAAAGCGCATCGTAACAAAGTGGTGTAGGTATTTTTTTATTTTTATTTTACTGACAATGAATCAAAACCGAGAACAATCTGTAGGTGATTGATTATTTATTTATTTTTTTGAATGATTCGTAACTGATCAAAATTAAAAACTTACACAACCATTCCATAAGCACCTTCACCAATGTACGCTAAATTTGTATAACGTGGACCAACTTCAAAGACTTGTCCTCTAACAACTTCAGCATTAGGATTTGTATTTGCTGTTGATTGTGATGATGATGTTGAACCACCAACAACAGCACCTGTGGCTTCAGCCATTTTTCCGCGATACCTGATGCTTCAGGCGGCAGATTTCTTACACACTTCACCACCACACTTCGCTCAACAACCGGAGAATAAAATATAAAATAGCGGATAACAGACGGATAGCAGAGGACAGCCCGACGACGACGACGATGACGACGGCGACGACGACAACCAACCACCGCTCACGATAAACGTGCGCATATCAAAATACAATATTAAATATATTTACATATATGATTTTCTGCAATATGTCATAGAAATGAAGCTAGAAAAATAAATTATTTAAAAACGGTCTGTTTTTGTAATTTTTTTGCGGAATAAAAAGTGTTTTCATTTAAAAGTTTGGAATACAGAGCTACATCTAGAGACACAGCCGTAACGAGCGCCATCTAGTTGAGATTGATTATGAAAGGGATGAAAGGATAGCCCTTTATATTTAAAGAAAAAAAACATATTTAAGTCGATACGATTCTCAATTCTCTACTATTCTATGTGCAATTTTAACTAGGAAATTTGAATAGTGTTTGAAAAAAAAATAAAAAATTAATATTTACCATAGTTGCCATCTATTGGTGTAGTGGACTAACTAACTCACTATTAAGACGAGCGCACATCTCTTCGTATCGGACGCCTCGCGTTGCTTCTGATCGAATTGTTAATTAAGGCTCATTTCAGATCAAGCAAATCTGTATCAATCAGAATGAATCCGAATCGGAGTAGCGACGATTCTGCTTCAATCCAAACCAATCTAGTTCCGACCAATCAAATTCGTCAAATAGCTTCGGACTGATTCTGATTGATTTGGAGTCGTTTGGTCTGAAATGAGTCTACATCTATTGACACGGAGAACGCGCAATGATTCGTATCGTATCGCATCGAAAAGATATTTGTCATGAAGAATCCAATTGGCAGTTCCGATCATCTGAAGCGTACTATACCTGTAAGCAGTGCTGTAAATTTTCAAGTACAAGTAGCAGTACCAGTACCAGTACCGGGACTCGTACTTGTACTTC
>JAZBHA010001176.1:7868-27783 GCA_037464855.1 Iselma pallidipennis | reverse complement strand
TATGCACTTTATTATGAGATAGTATGTATATAGCTTATGATCATAAATAAACCAGTTACTAGTAACTCACTCAAGCAGTTAATAGAAGCAAATCAAATCTAATTGCTGCATACGAACAAGGAAATTCGCGAGAAGAGCGACACGTTAATACTAAGCAAATCGAATGGGGCTTAACTATGTTCAATTTGGCATCAAATTGTAAGATTCAGAGCGAGTTTCAATTTTTTACAAGTAATGAACATAATAGAATAGAGAGAGAAGTGATAGTTTTCAGAGCTTAAAAGTTACAATTATGGATTAAAAACAACGAGCATTTCGCTGGCGTGAATTTAATTCTAAAGACTTTCGGTGGCTAACATGTTGGAAGTTCTTAAGTTACAACTATGACCGTCTTCCAGTGGGAATAACTGGACTTTTAGCCTTTATATTATATAAGTAGGGCGATATAATCTGTGAAATGATTGTGAAATATGGTATTAATCTTTTTGCTTGTCCAGTCTTCCCTTAACCTGCGCGAACAATTACGATCAATATCAAGGCAATTTCATAATTTCCACGAAAAGTTCAAAATTAAATTAAATATAATTATATTGAAGTGGAAAAATGGTATTAATTGAACAACCGGAAAAAAAATGGACCGGATAAGATAAAACTTTGTAACCATTAATAAAACTGATAATATATCAAACAATAATTAATCAAAATATATACTAACGGATTATATGTACACACACAGAACACATATATACTCGTACAGATCTAAACAATCTCTAGAGATATAAACCTAATTGAGTAACTCCATCTGTGTGGAGGATCAATCTCTATAAATCATTGAGTGCAATGAGAATGTTACGTAGGATGACAGTTTGTGTGTAACACACATAGGTCCAATTTAAGGCTAGATATCAGCTAATGTTACAGCTTGTACTGACATTCGATAATGTCACCCCTTATAGTTGTGGTAAACATATAAACAATCATTGACGTTACCAAACATTTCCCGATTATTTCTCAAACAAGTCAATGTTGATAATAAATGTAACCAAGAAAAAAAATAGAAATTAGTTTTTTCTGGACCCTTCCATTAGAGATTTTTATTTTAAGTGGGTGACAAGTACAAAAATTGTCGGTAATATATATGTGAGTGGAATTATTTTTTTCTCTCGTCTCTTGTCTCTCTGTGTATTCGCTCTGATTCAAATTAAGTTGCTTCAAATGAGACCCAGCCATTCTATTCTATTCGTAGCAGACAGACCGTAACAACTATTACGAGAAAAGAAAGAATGGAATTACTTTGATTAATCTTTTACTCGTATCTTTTATTGTTAAAAGTTGGTAAAATCGTTTTTTTTTTGTCGCCAGTCTAAAAGAACAACAATATCAAAGTGAAATCCTTCGGCTACTATCAAAAACAAAAATGTCCTGTCCCATGTCCTTGTCGGCGGCTCAAAATGAATTTTCAATTGACGGTGATATGGAAATATGAATATAGATTGAATCTGTAGCAGTTGTCACCCTACCCTTGTGATTTGAAGGGAATTCTCATAGGGCATTCAAATGGATGGACACACAAAAAAAACTTGTATCTATAGAAGGGCGACATAAAAGAAAAAATCTCAACAAAATATAAAGGTCGTCTTTAAATTTCATATTTTGTTAAGTATATTGTGATTCATGGCACAATGTTCAAGTCAACTTTATTAAAATTACATTTACGATATCTATGGGAATTTTGTTCGATAAATAAATGGATGATATACTTGAGATAATTTAGGGTGGCATCTGTTTCTGTTTTTGACAATTTTCTGAAATACAAGCTTGTCTGAAAAAAGCTATACGTACTATATTGGTGGTTTTATAGGAGGATCATGTGATATGTGTGGCGAAAACACCAAACGGAAACACTGTCCATAAATATTCTGATAAAAGACCAACCGCGCAGATTTCCCGTTTCGAAAATTTATTATGCATCGCCTATTTTTATTGCCGAACATTTCGACAATTTTCACAAATAATTAGATTGAATCATTATCAGTCAGTCTAGAGAGTCCCTCGTTTGATCAAAGAAATTTCAATTTATCAAGACATTTTAAATTATTCAAAAGAAACATAAAATATTCATGTAAAGAAATCTACACAGAATTTTGCAGTTTGAATGATAATAAATAAATTATTATCATGAATTATGTAGAGATGCAGATGGACGCAGAAGTGCATGTAAGGAATTGAGAGTTAACATGGACAGCCTCAAGCGATATCTATTGATCTCCTGCAATATACAAAAGGAAAACCCTTAGAAACTCCTAAAATGTAACTTTCTTTTTAAAACGACCAATATTTCACGTAAAATTTTCTCCAACAATTCCATTGAACTGATGGTTGTAATTTTAATGGAAAAATTCTACAAAAAAATCCCAACCGATAGAAATTGATAAGAAAAAAAATATATGGAATGATAGATTTTCCTTTTAGGAAACAAAAAGAAACGCATATTATAAGGGTAGAATTTTGTTTCCGGTTCGTTTATCTCTTCTAACAGCCAAAGTAACCCTAATATTTTTCAACTTATCACCGATTTCACTTTTTTCGTTACACTAAGGATGAATGAATTTCTGACTTTTCGAAATTTCTGTTGATCCTTGGAAGGACTAAATTTAAGGATAAACCAAATCTTCAACAACAAACACAATTTTGGCGTCTTTTTGCGTCTCGGCAGTAATATTGTTTGTGACTTTTCTTCGCTTTTAATCATTTTATTTATCGATTCCCGACGATACCTAAATTCACTTATTGTTAATTTGATTTCTGGCTACCAGCAGATTCATCATTTCCGGTCAGGTGGTCGACAATCTTTGAATTATGCATTTGGACGAGTGACCAACTGACCACAACACAATACATCTACATATATTTTACACACATACATACACACCATTCAAATCTATAGACAGAAAGGTCCATTTAATAGATAGCATATCGTTCCAGACTCTCCATTTCAGATGATAATTCTATTAATGTTTATATTGTTCAATCTATTCTGTTTCTGATTTATGGTAATAAATTTCCAGAACAAGGACGAACATTGCGAGAAGGTGATATTGAATTGTATCGGTTGACTGATTTTGACAAATACTGAAACTGAAAAACACAATAACAACTTTTCAGAGCCATATTTACAAATAAGGGTCCACCTCGTCTAGGAGTTTTTTGTGGCTAAAATGGCAATGTAACTAATAAGGTGAAAGTCCTCACATTTGTGCCTCATGCCCCTAAAGGTGTAATAGAATACTTTTGATTAACATGTCAACATGTACCGGTTTAATTTAGCGTTTTCAATGTGTTGTTTATTAATTGATGTTTCTACAGATTTCAGTTAAAACAGCCACAAAGCCATATATAGATAGATAGACAATTAATGTTCTGATCGGTAACCAATGTGGCTAATTCTTATTGATTAATTATTAATTGTTTAAAAGCCAATGCATAGATACGTAATCAATAACCCAAATAAAAGCATTGATTACAAAGACAAACTTCCGTTATAAGCTCTGGTGTAATATTGATAATCGCTGTATGGAGAAAATCAACCAACTTGGAAAAAAGTTCGGCAAACAGTGGTTATAGGTGGAAGGCAACCAACAAAGTCTAAACTAAACTATTGTCCATACACTCTCCTATATAAGTTTTCTTATATAAAGTTGTAACAATTGGAAGGCACCACCTGTTGGAATTTCACCAAATCGTGGCAATATTAATATTTTATCCACCACCTGCCAATAATCTCATCAAACTTTTATAAATACCACTTATCAATACACAATTTTTGGGTAAAACAGTGGAGCTAAGAACATATTTGCACCATTCACAATCAATGATAAATTTATACCGGTATATACAAATAAAAGTGCGGTCTTGAGGAGCATAAGAGCAAAAGAAATGGCAGACATTGTAGTGCGATAACGTAGTCTTGCAAAACGATAACAGGTAAGCATGATAGTAGGGGAAGTCGTCTTACTGGTTATTACGTTTCTTTTGCTGTTGTGCTCCTTCAGACCACACTTTTATTTGGATATACCGGTATATGAATCTAGACCTTTTTTTATAATTTTTATGATTGCTACATTACAGAGAGACTTTATAAAATTATAAAACTCTGTTCTAGAGCTTTATATAAAACTTGTTATTCAACATAAAACTATTGTAGTTCTTCACCGGCTGTTTTTTTTTCTATTTTATTATGAAATACTACCCTCAAAAGCAACATTGTTTCAAACTTTTCTGTACACGTCCATCAAGTCGTAAACTATACCCGCCATCTCTGATTTTGCTCCTTTTCTTTGGCACAAAACTTTTGGTTTTCAGTTTTATTTGCTCTTCAACCGCACTATTGTTCCACCACAATCCAATCAATGAACTTCAATTAAATTACAAACTAATTTATAGGTCTGTCTATTTCTTTTTTCGTTTTTTTTTAATTTTGTATATAAATTAGTCTTCAATTCCCATTGCAATTTTATTAACACGAAATGTTTCCTGCAATTTGAAATTTTGTTGAGTGCATGACTCATTAAAAAAAAGGGAATAAATAACTGGCTGTGAAATCTCAGTAAAAAAGGCTTGAAACAAATATAGAAAGTATAACAGCAAATAGCTAAAAAGCTCTACAGGTAATTAACGCATATCCCGTATGACATGCACAACGAGAAAAAAAGCATAAATATTAATATCAATATTGCAAGTTTCATAGAGATTTTACTTCATAAAACTAAGGCTTGTCAGAAGCAGGAAATGTACAACTTGACTACCTCTCTCACTAATTGAATAACAACTTAACAAAAAGTTTCCACTCAAATACAGTTTTATCATATGAGGAAAATCGGATATAAAAGCATCGTAAACTCAACGAAGCAGAAATCAACATGATCATCACCACCACTATGAATTATCACCATTCGTGCGCTACTCCGTCCTACACTTGAATCGCTTGTTCTGTAAGAATACGACAACATTGCACATCAGCATTTGATCATAATACGGATGAGGCTTAAAGATAGCTACAACGTCTTAACGTAACTTTGGGTTGAGTTTCCCTATGTATGTTACGGCAGTAAATCGGATCTGGGACACACCGGATGTCCCTTTTAAACTGTGAATATGTTTTAAGCTCGACAGAAAAGTGCCCCCAGAAAATGCAGTTTAGGTGGTAATTCTTTAATTGGTGGTACGAAATATGCGTTCTTAGTGTAGACATCCGTTATTTGAGCAGCCATCTGTACAATCGTATCTACAATTTTCTTTTTAAACGTTGAGCATATTAACGTATTGGATGAAGGAGGGTGTAAAAAGTGTGCCAGAACAAGACTGTGGAAAAAACCGTGAACACTACAAAGATGAGAACGTTATTCATGGATAAAAACGAATTTGAATACGATTTATGAACTGCCTCTCCTTTCATCCAAATGGAATAATCATTTTTATACGTCATATGCTATATCATTTGTTAAGTTGTAATTTGATTTGTCAAATAACTACCAGAATTTTTAGAAAATGCTGTCAAGCAAGTAATCAGACAAACTGAAATTAATTCAGTAGAGCGCGAAAATAGTAAATTAGAAAAAAAAAACCGTTTTCTATTACAAGCCAATTGTGATCAAGTAGAATCGTTTTATTTGTTTTTTTCGAATGTTAACTGTATTGTGCGACAACAGTGAAACGTTTGTAATTTGCAGTAAAAGTGTTGAAATATGGTGACAGTTATTAAACTCGAATTTCAGACACACAGGGAGAGTTTAAATTGATTTTCGGAAGAAGAGCACTCCTTAAAACACATCTAAGATATAATAAAATTATAATAGGTAGAGGTGGTTCGTCGTTTCTCCCCCCGTTCTAGAAATCAGATGGATAACGATGATGAGAATGATGATTTCAAAGGAACATTTAAGAAGAGGTCTTATGATAACGTATAATGAAATAAGTTTCTGAAATGTTCGTAGAACGTTATCGTATCATCATTTTGTTCTTAGCCATCTGTCGAACAAAATTGATCGTATATTAATAACCATAAAAGTATTCCTTCCATTTAATATACATTGAAGATTTGTTCTTTTTATTTTGTTGATTTTTCAATAGAAATCCTGAAGGTTCTTTAATTTCATACGTTTGTCACGCAAACGTTTGCACAAAGATAGATCTCTCGTAATGTTGATGGTACGTGCTAGAAATTTTCCAACGCAATTTTCAAATATGGAAAAAATCCAACCACCGACATTTGAATTAGATTGCTTTCCCATTATGCAACCACTGCCATCGTTGCAACGACTGTTTTGCCTTTTTGGTTTGTCTTGTGAAACTGCATTGTGCATTTATAAAGGAGACAACGTCCCCGAACCCATATTCTTGCTGTAAATATTTGACAATGCAAATCTTAGCAGAGCCGCCACAACAATGATTTCAAAGAATCGTTTTTAATACAACAAAACGTCAAAAATTCGTTGCGTCTACATAGTTCTTATATTTTATTGATATTCGTATAGCTGTGCTTTTGGGGTTTTAATAATATTTTGGACCTTTATCATGGTTAAATATTATAACATTTTCTTTCGTACTTTAATATCGTATTTCAGTTTAGTTAACATGTAGCCGACATTAATTTCAGAAACATGTAACGAGTACCCTAGATCTTAGCATTTTTATTAAAGTTGTTGGGTGTATTAAGCGAAACCCTGCATAACACAGCTTCCTTCATTTGAGTGGTGATAGATTATAATCAAGGTGTATTATATAGCAGATCTTACAAGTCGCATTTTCCAAAGAAGCTTCAATAGCCGAATCAAATTTGTTTTTCCAGTTAATGAACTGTTTGATAACCAAAAGGAAACAACAGTATAGGAAAAACACTTCGATTATGTTTGCTTCTAGTTTCTAACTCCATGTTTCGCACACTAATCGTTTCATTTGCCAACAAGTGAATATAATCTAATGTAATATAAAGCTTAAAGTAGCGATATAGCAAATAAAAACCAGCTTTAGTTGAGTGTTTTACTATCGCCACTAGGGAACTGTCAGACTGGTTTCTGTTGTACACTTTTGGTTGCTATAGTAAATTCATGTCTTTGAATGTTGTCCTCCAGTTATTGATGTATCTCGAGGATTTATCACATGACCAATGGGAATGTCTAGTGGATATCTCAATTTGATTGGGATATCGTCACTAGAACGAAAAAAACAAAGAAGAAAAAATTTATATGAAAAGAAAGCATTTCTGTGTATAGTGTTGAATGCATGTTGGCATATCCACCGAAATTCGTTCTACTCATTATTATTAGAGATTTTTTCCCCCTAAGGTCGTTCGTTCTCCCTCTCGACAAATCAAAAAGGCAGATATATCCTCGTCATCAAATAATAAAGAGGCAGAAAGTGTGTCAGAAATGTTGTAAATGTTTGGAAATAAACATATTATTCAATGTCAGTTCTACAGGTAATTTTCTGCTCACAATGTTACAATTATTTTTAATGGTTCTAGCAATCTGAAAACTTGCACCTACAAAAAAAAACAACTCATATCTACACAATGTGACTTGCAAAACTTAATGTCGAGTACTATTGTGGGAAACACAAGCAATTAAATCGTACAAAAAGCACTAGATTTCAACTTAGATTCTCAAATGAACTTCCTGAGTGGACTGTAATGAGGTCGTTTCTAAATTCAAGTTTTCATAGAAATTAATTCCACTAACTACTTTTTATACTTTTTTTTTCCCTCTACTCTGTCACACTTACCATTAAATATGTCATACAATTTACATAATAATGTCAGGAAAGTGTGAACTTTTCTAGAAAAATAATTGGTGGATCACTGCTTAGAAAAATACAGTTGCTATTATAACGAAAAAAGTAATATTCGGTGCAAGATCAATATTTTCTCTACTACGGATATAACGTCACGTTTTATAAGGAGAAAATTAAGTTTAAGGAGTTGGAGCAAGTGTGGTAAGAGATTCTCTAACACAAGACGACATAAAATAACTTAATTGAAATAGTTTTATTGTTAAATTGAGATAACATTTTTTATTTTAGTTAATCTCTATGTCAACGCAAACTGTTAAAAGCATCATAAAATAATAACGAAAATTCCACAACTTTAAATTTATCTTCAATTTAAGTGGCGTCCACACACTTCAACTTCCTGATGCTTGAGTAAACTGGGTTTTATGCGCGCCAGGTGTCTCTGTCCCATTATTTCAACCCCCTGGCGTTTAGTTTATTCCAGTATCCCCATCAGGAGCGTGTGGACGTCACTTTACAGCAGAGCAAAAATAGAGCACTCAAAATGTTACTGTTGTACGTATTTCTGAAATAAACAGCGTGTAGACTTTTTTCAAAAAAAAAAACATTTTAATTTCGACTTTTCCAGTTGTTGCTCAAAAAAATTGAATTTAAAATTAAAGTATTCATATAATTTGCATACGTATTCAATAAAAATACGATAAAATGGTATCATTCAAATTATTAACTATACAGCTTCCATCATATAATGAGCAGAGTACGATAGAAGTATTAAACTTTTTTTGAATTTCAAATCCCTTGTGAGCTGCTCTGATTTTTTATTAAAAAAAATATATAATTATTTGAAGCAGTATTACGACTGTATATGTCGTAGGTATTTAGTGAAACACGTCATTTCATGAAAAGCCGGCATTCTGTCTAAGGCCATGAAAAAGTAAAGCTGTTTATAGCTGTTTGGCTGGGGATCATGTGTCTAAAAACTATTGGGCTAGAAGCGATTTTTTCAATGCCGCCTTCCATGAAATGATGTGTTTCACTGAAGGACTATACATGTGAAGGTGGTAAAGTCTATAAAAATAGAATGATTACAGCGTCTGTTATGCAGCTTACTGAAAGAGAAGAATAAACCTAACAGCAAAGTTAAAATTTCATATTTATCCTCAGAAAAAAAAAGAAAATAGAAAGCTCAAAATATTTGATGAATGTAGCATGATTATGGATGGAAAAATTTGTAAATGTATGGAAAATTTCTTCGTTCTTTCATTATTCAATTTGATCCATAAATTTATCCGACTCATGGGAGCGGATTTATTTAGTATTTGCCTGGCAATTTGGTACAGCCGTATATTTTAGTAGATGGTGATTTTAATTCTGGAAAGCACACACGTAAAGTGCGTATATGCATATATACATACACTTTATGTATATGTACAGAATATACGGAATACCACCCCCTTCTTCTATACATACATGCATATATAGACACACATATAAAGTTCTCACAATTCTAGGTTTAGTCACTAAGCTCGAAATGATGAAGAAGGATGGAACGCAAGGGATGAATAACAGTAGGCCTCTATATATTTTCTATGTACGCTATATGTATACTTATATGTATATGAAATATATTATCTTATCTTAACTAGTTAGGCCATCATTACGTACAACATAAACGTAGTTTATTCGTTATTATGCATGCTATTGCTGTCTCCATTGCAGGAGAAGACTCTGCCCATTAAGTCCTTTATTTAAGTTAATGACCATATCAAAAACTAGACAAAGGGCCATAATTCTCTTTATGTGGCATGTTTTTAAACAAGCACCCCCAATAATTGTCCCATTGGATCGAGAAATTCAAATTAAAGAACAAGATTATGGCTAACAAATTTAGTTGTCGAGAAATATCGGCGAGCAGAAATGATGCTCGCTGCTAGAAGCGTACATATTGGAAACTACTTGAGACTTTTGAAATTCAAATAAGCTAGAAACAGATGCATTTGCATTCTGCATTAATATAAAGAATCGAATATTCTCTACTTTGAGCTTTGCCCTATGTTCGCTTTTTATACTTATATCTTACAGTTTTAATAATTTATTCAGTGAAAAACGCTTAAAACAGGCTAACTGTTTCTTTGACGACGTTATCGACGTTCTTGTAGAGATATTTCGTTAATTTATTTAACTACAAAGTTGTAAATAGTCGAATAGATGTATTATTTAGATAGATAGATAGATAGATAGAAGAAGAAATTTGTGGTAAATGCCGTGGAACCACTCTCTAATAGTTACTCAAACAGAAATAAATAATGAATACAGTCTGGGTTTGTGGTTGAACCAGTACTATATAGTGTCTTAAATTACATTACGCACGTAAAATAGCAAATTTGTGTTTAATTACATCGAGTTGTAATAAATGGGAACCGCTTGTTATGCCAGTAACTACGCCCTTGAGGGAATCGTTCTACTTCCGCGCTTCGCTCTCCCATCGGATTTAGATTTTATGCGAGAAATCCTGAATGCACACACATACACACAGTCACACACAAACATATATAGTTAATACAATTTAGTCTAGAAAACGATAAGGAACGAGATGCATTCCACTGTGGACAAATTTTCAAATTTCACTAATTCGTTAAATGCATTTACATACGAATGAATTAACTTTACAGTAATTAAATAGTGTTATCATTTCCAACCATTAAATGGGTGAAATATTACAGCTTGAAATTCGTGTTTTACAATGAGGACAGTTTTGTAATTTTTACCATTTCGGAAACAACTCCCAACGGTCCGTTCTTGAAGTTTTGTGTTTTTTTTTCTTTATTCCCTAGCGAGATAGCAGTAAAATAAATATTGCCAGATAAAAAAAAAACACAACATCTCTACGAATCCTTGGAACCAATTCTTGAATCTCGCAAAATGATCAAATCCCTTATAAAGAGACTGTTCTATATTTGTTTCTTGATTTTTTAATTTTCAGTTGGTAAACATTGTGAGCACGACCAAGTTGTTAAGTTCTGACACAATAATCTCTAATAATTTTCCTTTAACTATGCTAGTGTTGCTTTAAGGGTCGTAATTCTTTATGAATTACGTTCTCATGTGTGATTATGATAGGGAAAAGACCTTTAAATTTAATTGCATGCATAGTATAAATACATATAAAATATTCTATTTTATTTTGATTATTTTAATCAACGAAATATATTTCTAAATAGAATTGTGGTGTACAAAATTCTACCTAAACTTTTCGCACCAGTTAACTTCTTAATCCCTTTAATTCCCATCCAAAACTGTAGTCTCAAATGTATAAATAAGTTGCGTGTATTATGAAAGTTTATGTCAGTCGAATAAAAATTTCACAGTTTGAAAATTAGCAATTCAGATTTAAATTCAAGATCATCTACACCTAACTTGAAAAAAAAAAATTCTTTTTCTCCAACATTGCCTTGTAAATTTTGTAGATAATCGTCGGTAGAGCTATCAATTATGAATAAAACTGTTCACCCTTGTTTGGTCGTGTGCGGATCACGCCTGTGCTTGATACGATTTATGACGGCGGTATAAGTTAAATAAGATTTATTGTGGATTTTGGCGGGGTATTATGCTTTTTCATTACAGGCCTTGTCTAAAATCTCGTAGTTTTAATAAATCAAAAACTGGCTAGAACAGGACGACAAAGAGAGAAAGATATCAAAAAAACAACAACAACAACAAAGAGAATAAAAGAAGGACATGATCATCAAGCTATACCTTTGTTAAAATTTCTTCTTTTTATCTAATTTTTGAAAAGGCGGAATTCCATTGTAACGTGATAACGTCCATACAAGAAGTAGGTACTTCAAGATGTTTAACTGGTATGTAATTTATATAAAGTCGTTTACATTTCCTTGAAATTGTCCAGTTGTTTTTTATTGTTTTTATTTGATCAGATAAAGTTTTGAGGTCAAAAAAAAAAACATTTAAAACATGACTAGCCAAAATAGATAAGTTTCTATGACACGTGTATCAAGTTTTGTGACCCATTTTTCAACTTTCCGTCCATAAAGTCATCGTTTTTTCCGTTCATAATTTTCCTCAAAAAACTAGCATATTTCAACAAAAAATATTGAAAAACGATTATATTTTGTAAAGAAAGTTCCAAAGAATTTGCATCGACTTACCAATCGGATATTTCCTATTTCAAAAAACTTGCACGCATTCTACGGAAATCAAGCAACAGGTCGGGCATATTTATTAACAATACTAATCACCGGAATAATGAGTGAATTAACGCTCCCTTTAGAGAATAGGGAATTAAGTACATATTGCCAATTAGTGAAGATAGGAAGAATTTGGTTGATAGGTAGGTACTTGTATGTGAAAAATAACGGTCTTTTTCTGTTCTATTAAATATTTTAACACGTTTTACTTACCTGTCTCACCATCAACGAGTTAGATTTAATTAAATGAATGTCAATCAACACTTTATTGTAGAGCAATCTAACTTGACTCTTCTTCTATCCATCCTCTCTGCCTGTTTGGCTTGTTGAAAACATTCATTTGCATACCGTCATCCCGTTGAATTAGGTAAACAACCTCTATTTTTACCGGTATTTCATTGTTGGATGAAAATTTAGATCGCTTTTCATCATAAGGCGAAATTTAAACGAATATTCAAATCGTATTTGCTATAGTTTCGAATAATTCAAAAGAACTCATTACCTGTGGTGCGACATTTACTCCCCATTTCTTCGGGTCGGGTTATATGTATAGCAAGAATAAGACGTATCAATTAAGACAAAAGCTTGTATATCATTAATCACGACCATTGTTGTACCATTAACACACACTCACAATCCTAGTGTCTACAATTCTTGGCACGTAAAGATTTCCGCAATCTCGAAACAAAACGGATACGAACGGTAATTGGATTTTATTTGACAAAGTGTACAATTACACTGTTTTCTATGTCTATAAATTATTATCTGTCATAATAACAACATCTAATGCCTCTGGTATCCAACACAACAATATAACGATCATCTCAAAATAATGAGTGCTATTTATTTAGACTAAAATACAAGAACTGTGTAGTGCTCTTCAACAACAATTCTACACGTTACTCTATTACTAGGCAATTGTAAACCAATAATTCGGAATAATTGATTTTCTACTCTAAATAGCCCTAGCATATTGAGAAAATTACAAGCATCTATATTCACTAAATCGATCATATTCAGTACATGTTCTATATTTTGTGATAAAGCAGGAAATCTTACTGGTTCTTAACGGGTAAATTCAATCTAGTTGCTTTCACGATCAGCCCACTTGTCACAGTCATGTAAATCTGAACGTTATCCTATTGAATATGATTGCACGGAAACATCCAAGTCGAAGGAATTAACATCAGATGCAGTCTGAATTAAGACGATTGATTGCATTTAAGGTACAATACCGGGAGAAGATTTTTCTCTTTCAACTCGTTCTCTTTCTTTCTTATTTGTAGCGCGAGAGAGAAATCTCCCCTTTTTGGACCAATCCATCGTTCTTTAATTGATTAAACGGCTAGACTGCCATTATTATTAGATAATAAAGTTATAATGAACCATTCGTATGCTGGCAAAAATTTCAATACTATTCACTAATTTAATTAACAAACTTCAAAACAAATAAACTATATCTGCATATTTATAAAATTCATCATACAGCCCTATTATAATGGAAATAGAGAAAAATAAACGGGCATGTTTAATCAATAATTTGTTTGTATGAAGACCACAATGAGTAGAATTAGTAGTTGTCCTCTATAATACTCGTAAAATTACGTTATATAAGAAATTTGATGAATCAACCTCTATTACTTGTTGTTCTTGTTTTCACGACAATTTTTCAACACAGCTGTTATAAATTTTTCAGTCGTGAAACTTCTAAGCAAAGTGGAACTCTCCATTTGTGTTATTACTTTATACGCATATTTCTTTAAATATTTTATCAAAAAAAAATAAAGAAAAATGTTTAATTTCTTTGGACTTTTGTGTGTGCTTTTATTACCATTTTTAATATATTACCATTGGTCACGTAGGAAATTATATAAATTCGCTTCACAAATTCCAGGACCTTTATCATTACCAATTATCGGTAACGCTTATATTTTTATCGGTAACACTGAAGGTGAAAAAGTTAAATATTTCATAAAACAAACAATCTAATTTTAATTTATATCTATTAGATTATTTATCTAAAGTTGTGGATTTAGTCAATATTTATGGATCAATGGTAAAGTTCTGGCTCGGTCCAAAATTGATAGTAACATTTACCAATCCAAAACATGTTTCTGTAAGTAAATAATGTAATAAAATCACTTTCCAAATGGTTAATTTCGACTTAATTAACATTTATATAGAAAATTCTACTATCGAGTAAATTCACTGACAAACATCAAATTTACGATTTTCTGAAACCGCTTCTAGGCGAAGGTCTCATTTCAGGTTCAGGTAAATATATATTTTGTACACATACACTTAGATTCATCGAGGTGCGATAGGTTTGAGGTTTCACATACCTTCGCGCCTATACCTATATACCCGAAAATTCAATACAATTGTAGGGTCAAAATGGAAAATAGGTCGGAAATTCATCCAACCATTATACGATGCCAAGTTCGTTTCAGGGGCTGTAACAGCATTCCAGAATCAAATAAACATTTGCATTGAAAATCTACAACCACATGTGGGTGGAGATTGGTTCAACGTTGAATTTGCTATACATAAATGTGCCATCGATGTCATCGGAGGTGCGAACAATAAACATATCTTGGCAGGTTGAAAATTATTTATTTTAACATGGATATGATTGTAGAGTCAATATTAGGGGTGAAATTTGAAGCACAATTTGGACAAAATGAAAAATTCCAACAAATGATAACCGAGTATGTATAGAAAATATATTAGAAATATAAAAAAATATTCCTGCGATGCATATATTTCGGTTCGTGCTGTTTTTTTTTTTGGAAAGATACACATCAGGAATATTAAGCTTTTGTTTACGTCATAAATTCTTATGAAGCGTCAAGCCCTTTCAGAAATAGTAAAATTTACGGTTTTATCTTCGGTTTTTATAGATTTTCAGCACAGCTGCTTAAACAGTCCTATGAAGTAGTTTATAGACCATCAACGAACTCCCTACATAAGCACAGAATTGATACTTTGAACATTTTTTTTCGCCTGCATTTTATCACTTATTTCCAATCATTTCCAGCATGTACCATGTTATCTTCCCACGACTAATTAAACCATGGCTACATATTGATCTTTTATTTAATTTAACTGAAATGAAACGGAAACAAGACAAGATTCTTAGAGTGATAACAGATGTTTTTGATAAAGTAAAATTATTAATTTAGTGGAATTTAATGTCGAAATCTAGTATCAATAATTACAGGTAATCGATAATGGTAGATATATGTTAGGGGATATGGAGAGTGATAAAAGTGACAAATTTAGACCTTCAGTTGTTGACATCATTGACAAATATCAAAAAGATTCGGATGAAATCGATTTGAAGAATTTACGTGACAATTTATTCACACTTTATGCTGCTGTATAAAATTTAACCAATTTATTTCAACTATATCCTGATTTTTTTTAATGAATTTTTAGAGTGAAGATACTATAACTGCAATTGCATCAGCCGCTTGTGTTTGTTTCGGCATGTATCCCCATTATCAGGTAAAAAAGCAGGTTTTTTCTGCGTATTTTCAATAAAAAATTGATCGATTAAAGGATAAAGCTGTGGAGGAGATTATGAATACAATAAACGACTTCAATAATGTAACATTTGAGGATATTTCTAAATTGACATATCTGGATATGTGTGTAAAAGATGTATTAAGATTGTTTCCAATCGCACCATTTATTTTACGACAATGTAACGACGATTTTCCTTTAGGTAAGATTATGGTAAAAATTACGATTATTATTCTACAGATTTACCTAAAATCATTCTTTATAGATGAAATGATAATACCAAAAAATTGTGGTATAGCTATACCAATATTTAATATTCATTTGAATCCAGAATTTTGGGAACGACCAATGGAATTCTATCCCGACCATTTTCTACCAGACACAATATCTCAAAAAAGTCCATTCTGTTATATACCTTTTAGTGCAGGACCTCGAGGTTGTATAGGTAATAAAACTGGATAGCAATGTAGTTGTAAATTATTTTCTATGTTGTGATAAGCTTTAATATATGGGCGAATTTTGTGCGTTAAGTTATACTATATGTCCCTACCTACGTTAGAACACAAAGATCACCATTTATTGACTATAAATTTTATGTTATTAAAATGTGTGTGTTTTTATTTTAGGTAAATTGTTCGCTCAAACTTTTATTAAGCTATTCCTGATACATATATTAAAGGAATATGTTATTGAAGCTGATGGTAAATATATGGATGTATATAAGAAATTACGGGCAGATATATCGGTTCGTCCAATCGATGGGTATAAAATAAAAATAAAAAAGAGATTATATTGAGTACATGTAGAGTGGTGTAATAAATTTTTATTTCCAATCTCGACAACTCTGATTTTTGATCTTCCCACGGACAGGAGTCTTATACTTTAGAAAACTGATCACCGATGACTTGCGTTACTTAATTATTGAGTATAATTAACAAGTTTTGTAAGACATGATTTTGTCGCACGCGCTCAAGTTCAGGAAACGAGTTTTCTAAAGGACAAGCTCAGCAACGGCCTTATGAAACAAATTGTTTATACTGTTTCTTCTATTATGTCCTTTTTATGCATTTTAAAATTAAAAAAATCGGCATAACATCAGAATTTCGTTGCAGTTGGTGATACAGACAGACATTGACAATTAAATACGTGCGTTTTACAATTACCCGAACATGTATTTTCAGGAAGAAAGATGCACTACTATCATAATTACATTACAACTAAAGTTTATAGCTCATAGTCAACTAACAACAACAACAATAATAATGATAATATTAATTTCTTTGAACCTATACGTTGATAAGCTTGTTAGTATCACATTTTTCAGGACGTGTCATTATAAAACGCGCCATTGAGAATTATTATTATTAGGTATCTTTTCTCTGAGAATTATTTTGTTCAGTGTGACCAATATTGAAAAATAAATCTTTCTGTATTAAAACAGAGGCTGTTTTGATGCAGGTTTTAGTTGCATAATGACTTCATTATGAACGTAAAACAGAAAAAATTACTTTGCATTAACTGTGACATATCACATGCACATCACTAATAGTACTGACAATTTTTAGTGGTAAAGTTAGTGTTTTTTCTAAAATTTCACTCAATTCCAGAGTGTTATAAATACGTTACGACATTTATATGTGTCCGAATACAACATTATTATAATAACTTAAACCCCTGTCACACGGCAAAAATACATTGTAATTTAACGACACGGTCAATATAAATTATAATATTGGTGAATTGTACCCTGGCACATGGGGGTTTTACAATTACAATCAATGCACGCGCAAAGCGTAGAAATGTCCTAGATCTTGAGCAAACAGCTAATGGCAGGCATGCTTTTTTGATGCGTAGTTGACATAATTTAGCTAAATAGAGTTCTGAACAACCAGTTTACTAAATAAAGTTTCACGGCCCATCAATTGAATATTGTATGCTACCACACGGCAAATTGAGAACCAAGGTAATTGCGATCTTGGTTGAATTACAATTTATTTTGGTCGTGTGACAGGGATCTTATATTGTAATAAGTTAATTTGTTGTTATAGCCGTCGTGTGAGCAGGGTTTGATAGTGGTTGCGATGAACGTTTTAAAAATCAATTCTGTAGTTATAACAACAATAAAACTAATATATGGTCGGAATTTTAATGTCCCCTAAATGATAATATAAACATACATCAAACTGGCAATCACAATAATAACTTTATCTATTACCATACATTTATCATTTCGAATATATTTTCAAAGTACTGAATAATTACATAATAAATTCATATAAAACATTTTGGAAGCACAATATTTTCAACTCGTTATTATTGGTTCATATTACGTTATAAAGGGATAGTATTCCATTTATAACTACGATATGTCAAACATTTTTGTATAAATTAATGATATGCTCTCAACACACATATAGAATGATGGAGGCGGCAAAAGAAAAAAAAACAAAGAATTTATTTACTGTTTCACGACCGCCTGGTTAGACCTCGTTATCATTAATCATTTTTTGTGTTCTTATTGAAAAACGTTATAGCGACGCTCATGAATGCGATTTTCCATAAAGGAAATTTTCAATGTTCCATATATATTTTTAACATTCATTTGCTTCTTTTAAATAGCAAGGATAAATCTGCACAAACGATAATTTTGATGATAAAAAAACAATAAATCATTTAAAGTGTGATTATTATTTTTAATAAATACAACCCAATAGTAGGATTTGATCCGTGAAAACATCTATCACTCTCTTTTCTCAGCAATTTTTTTGTTTTTAATTGATTAATTTGAATCTGTTATTTAATGAGTTTTTTTTCGCAATACATTCTAGATGAGGCAATTAGGCAAATCGGGAATGCTTTTATAATGAAAGCTTATGAATAAATCATTGCTAATCAAAATCGAGTGCACATCAAAAGATAAGTATCATCAAACTATTCTCATTGTGTAAACCGATTTATAATTTAAAATATGGGAAATAAAAAGTAGTCCTTTAAATTTGCTATACAATTGATTAAAAGTTGACGTGAAGTAGACGGAAATAACGGACGAACAGGAGAATGAGAAAGAGAGTTTAAATTGTTTGTGTGAATATATATGTGTTACCACTACAAACTAAATTTAGTTAGACTACCTCATGGCAAAGATTCTCAAACAATTCAATTGTTAAACTAATACTAGCGTATGCCCCTATATAGCCAAAGTTGGATTAATCTGTATAGTCAAAATGTAACACCTGCCCTTTTCGCTTCGTTGAATAATTGAACAAAATAGAGAATGGTGTGCCGCCGCCGCGTTTCAGATTATATTGTGGGCCGACTGTTGTGTGTGCAAATCAGTTGTTGTTGTTGAATAACAATAGTTACATATTTACGTAGTTATACACTGTATATTGTCTATATGTATAAAGGAAGTGTAGTTCACTTTAAATGATAAGCTAAATGATAAATCATTAATTTCCTTTAGGAGTCTAGTAATCAATGTAACAAGTTAATGTAAAGGAAATTAATATAAATTTAATTTTTCTTGAAAATATCATGCGTTTTATGTCTCACCAAACAAAAAATGACGTAAATATAAAAAATATAACATATATATGACAGACATTTTGAAAGGAAAGTAGAATAATATAAATGCGACTTTCCCGGCGCCTCCACCATTTTTACACTTTCGCACAAGCAGTTCAGTGCAACTTCTCCTATTTGGACAATTAAATGCATGGGGTGCGATAGGATTAGCAATTTGTCCGGATTACTGGATACTGGTAACACGAATCTTTGTTTACACGATTTTGATTTACAATTCCGAAGAAAAAAACTTAAAAAAAATGGTTAAATTTGCGGTAAAGACTACTACACGTATTCAAGTAAATTCTAACATATTGGCATGATTGTATTTCATCCGATTTCTTTCGATATGAAATAGCTTCTGTATAGCAAATCTGCCTACTTTTCTGACACGAAAGAAAGTCAATTATAGATTTTTCTTTTTTTAAAATTCATTTTTGCTTTGAGTGTCTTGTTGCAAAGATCGCACATCCAAAACATTTGATAGGATGGCAAGTCACTATATTTTTTATTTGCAATGGTTCTGATGGTCCTGATTGTTATAAATTTAACATTTCCGTCTTCTGTTATAAATTTATAGTGGTATGCTGTCTTCTTGGCATTTTTCTATAGGAGATTCGTTTCAGTGTTACACGTGTAGTCACCAAACGAATTGTAAACGATAATACGTAGCATGTGCATGCAAAAATTCTCAGTGTACGAATTAACGAGCTCAGAAAAGTGTATATCCGGATTACTGGATGTCCGAATTAACATGTGTCCGAATTAAAGAGCTGGCACTGTACTTTTATGATTCACTGTACTTTTATGATTTAAAATCATTGTATGTTGCGCAC
>JAZBHA010001175.1:0-27820 GCA_037464855.1 Iselma pallidipennis | reverse complement strand
GAACGGATATAAAGAAATCCTATAGTTGAACTTTTCTTACTTTACTGACGCGGCTGCGTTGCTGCTGCGTTGCTGCTGCGGCGGCGCTTGCTGAACTTCTTGCGTCAAACTCTGAATCCCGCTTTACAGTGCTGAGCCTCCCCTCGTAAGTACCTTTTCACACTACTGGCATTTTCGCCGTACTGCGTTTACGGCATTTTTGCCGGACAAACGGCGAAAGTGCCGGCGACGATTTCTCTCACGTTTTCTTTACACCATCAGCTTATTCCAATACCATATTAAAATTTAAAGACGAGCCCACCAAAAAAACAGTCCACCTTGATTTTTCTCTAAATAAAATGAACCCGTTGTGGCTGCAATAAAAATAATATGGTTGCGGAAAAGTGTAATTTACAAAGAAAAATCACCAAACCAAAGTAATTAACTGTTAATCAGCGAAATGAAATACTGCAGCACTTGACACAGCACGAAGAAATACTATTAATTGCTCCTAATAAACATATACATAATTTTTTATAAGTTATTACTATCTCCAATCTCATCCATATCAAACTATAGTAACTTTTTCTTCTCAGGAAAATGGAACGAAAGCAAGTAACACTTTAAAACATTACAAGTTGTATTACTCTCTTAATTATTATACAAACACGCCGACGTTTCGCCAATTATTCAATGGCATTATCATAGGCTGGAATACATTTTAATTAACAACCAAATTATAAAGATATGAAAACAATAATCTACAACGATACCTATTTGTTTACGGTCAATACATTAAAAAATACACATTAATAAATCTTTGCAAGTTAACTTCGACAATAGAAGAAATTTTTTTTTAATTTCTTCTATTGTCGAAGTTAACTTCTTTCATAAAGAGAAGAAAGCATAAACAAATCTTCTAGTGCAATTGTTATTTCGATACATGTATTTCCAGAACCTGTATTAAAGAAAAAATACTTAATATAAAGAGAAAAGACACAAATTGCAGAAGATGTAAAGGTCAATCAAAGCAAAACTACTCAATTTGCCTGCTTCATACGTTAAAGGTCGGAAAACCTTGAGTGAAACTCACAGTATACAAACAACAGAAACATTAGCTAGTAATTCTTATTCTATCTTGAAAACATGTACAGAGATATGAAGCTATTCCTAATTTTGTTTGTATTTTTTGCAGACACCAAGGAATACTTTTCTCAAAGTACTGAAATTTTACGAGATAGTGACTATATAATCTACAAAGTTGGATATAGATTAAGGTATGTGATCAATTAATATTGTTAAATTCTAGTATTTGTTTTCTTTTTGTTAGATTCAAAACATCAAATATAGAGCGTTCTGAAATGGGAACTTTTAATCCAACTAAGGAAGATGACGTTATGTTGAGATTTACAGGATCCTACAGTTATATTGGAACTGATGGAAAATCATACAAAGTTGAGTACGTAGCTGATGAGCGAGGTTATTATCCAAAAACATTTATTGGAACTAATCAAGACAGACCAATATATCCAGATGTACCACCGGAAACGTTTGCTGCGCCCATTGGAACTGCTCTTATCCGGACTCTAACCGGTGGGCTACGATAAAACAACTTGCTGTATACTGCTTGGTGGCAAGCTTCTGAGTACATAGGCGAAAAGAGGCTGGGTCGGGAGTGAGAACACTCTATAGAGATTTTGTATAAGTGTAACAGAGACGAAAATTGGTGTGTTTACCTGCACTGGACAATGAAGAAGCCCCCTCCCTTCACGTTGTACGTTTTTGTCACTGTTGCCCTTATACAAAATCTCTATAAAGTGTTCTCACTCCCTCTCGCCTATGTACCTAGAAGCTTGCCACCAAGTAGTATATACAGCAACTGTTATAACAGTTTTTATTGTTGCTATCTGCCTCTTCAAAAACAAAATATTTCATTATGCTGCTACGGCTGAACTAGATTTAGAAAATTTCAATATGTTTGATTTCAAAATTTTCAAAACAATATGTAATAGGAGTAATATAAATATTATATATATATAGCTTTAGATATCCAAGACTCACTCCGAGACATAGACTACCCCCATATAATATTTATATTACTCCTATTACATATATTAAAGCTGTGTAAAACATAAGCTACAACTGAGTGTTGAAACAGTAATGTAAAACATTTTCAAAACAATTTTATTTGAAAAAATAAAGCTTATAATAGATTTTTAGTTCATAATTATAAAAAGTCCAGTTAATATTCGACGTTAATTAATGAAAGCTTTTCCTTTTTGACAGTGGCACTAAAATCGTGTATGCTAGGATTGTACACGTACGATAACAATTTTAATAAATTTAAAATATCAACAAAATGTAGTGGGTTTTTACAATAAATGATTGCAACTCAGGTCAGAATCACAAAAATGAGGAGGATTGCAGGAATACTATTGTTGTTACTTATTGATGAGACTAATAGGTGCTAGATAATCATATAAAGAGATTACCTAAATGAGGATGAAACGCATCATTGGTCAAATGGTCAATGTGGAAGGGAGAATGAAGTCTCTAGCCCAAATTTATGAGTAAATGCAGGAGTACTTAATAAGGTTTTGAAGAAGAGAGTAGTGTTAATTGTCTACTAAAGGTATTTGATAAAGATAAAAATAGGAATTAATTTATAAAAGGGTTAATTCTGATTAAAAAAACTCCACATTAATTTACTTGCACTATTTTCTTATTTGCCTTTAATATGAACTTGGGACGTTTTGGATTCCTTTGAACCACTGCCTCACAATTACAAATTCTGGCTTATTGTTAGATACGGAACAGGAGTATTATACCAAAATAAGTTCGTCAAAATTAAACTATAATATATACAATATATACAGAATATTTATACAAAATTTGACAATGGTCCAGATTACAACTGGAGTTGACACAAATTATGTTTTGAAAACATTGGAATTGCAAGTCTTGATATTGAACCAATTTGTTAGTCTTGCTCCAAATTCCTGATATCTAATTATTAACAGTATTTGTCAACTGACCTGGTCAAATCTGAAGAAATTTTTATTGTTGATAAGTTTCTGAAATTAATAACAATAATCTCCTAATCAGCATAAGTAGTTTAATGTCACTGCTAGCATTGCAGATAGTTGAAAACACTAAGTTACAGTCACGTTAAATTCCTGACCAAGTGAATTAAACTACTCTGCAGTACTGTAATTGTTATGAATTTAATAACCTAGATGTAACAATAATAACATAGTGAGTAATGACAATGATAAGCACATCTCTTGACCAATATAAATCTGCATCTTAGATTTGAATAAAATTACATGAAAAATAAATTCCTGTTAATTGAAGTTAAAAAAAATAGATCCGGATAATCAGAGGTTCGAGGTTTCTTAGCAAAGCTATGATTTTTTATTGTTATTGCGCCTTCACAGGTCCTACATAGAGAGTCTCCCATGACACCAATTCTGCGATTTAATCTGCTTTAGCTGTTTCCTGTTCAGCGCCAGGAATTGCTTAGCTCTCTTGCTATTAGGCCCGCTAGAAGCTCCCTCGATAGAAGAAATCCTGGTAGGCCCTCCCAGTAGGGGTAGTGCTTCTTCTCCAATTCTTCTCTTATCACCCTCGTTGCGTCCGCATATGCGACACCGCATGAGGGTTCAGGTCCAATCAGAGGTGCACTAGTGGCCTTTTTTGCCAGAAGGTTCACTTGCTCATTTCCTCTAATGCCTTGATGGGGTGGCACCCATTGCAAGGTAACGTTGTTATGTTCAGAGCCTATTCAAGACATCAGTACTTTCTAGAATGTCCAGATGTTATTTCTACAGTCATCAGCGCCTTCAACGCCTCTTGGCTATCCGTTTTGATATGTATTTGTCTATTTTTGTATGCTCTCCACACCATGAGCTGAGCACATGTCATTATGGCTATTATTTTATTCTGCACCCAGAGCATGAGAAATGTGTTCCTAATTCCTGCGTCCAATTGCCCCTATTCCAGTTTTTACGGCCGTTTTTCAACCATCCGTGTACCAGATGGTCCCTCCGCGATCCGTATAGTGACTCTAATCTGTCCATCCTGCCCTTTCAAGTATTTAAACTTTGAAGTTCTTTCTGAATCGACAGACGCATCTGATTTTACCTGACATCATTGTCAGACAGGGTATTGTCTCCCATTTCTGAAATATTTCGGTATGATAACCTTTTAAAGCAGGTTCTCTCCGGAAACCATTTATCTTTAAGCTATATGAAACTGATAGCGCCTCAGCCTCCACAATCAAGTGCAGAGGACAGATTCCCAGTATTATTTCCATCGCTGCTGTTGGAATAGTGGTAATTGCCCCAGTAATGCTTATGCAGGCCATTCTATGTATCCTGTATAGAGAAAGTACGGTACTATGCAAAAGTTCTTGAACACACTATCAATTGTTTTTTGATAATTTTATTCTTTGACTGATTAACGTTATGCTATCACTAAAGAAGTTACAAAAAACGTTCTGTGCTTGTTTCTTTTTCAATAAGTTTACCCATTTAGAAGCAATTCAGATAATTTGCGATTGTCTCAGTAGACCTCACTGGAAAGTAGTTTCTGTTAATTTTTACGAACCTTATGGCTTCCTACAAATAATCTAGTACTTTGCTTCTAAGAGCTCAGCTTGGCTCTCCTCAAAGGGTTTTCCGGACATCCTTGCAGCACAATGGACATCTGGATGTCCGTAACGGCCTCCTTAAGGGTCTTTGCAGAGACCGAAATCTCCTTAGTTCTCTTTGGCTGTCGCAATTCTTTTGGTGTGCTGCCATCGGAACTGGTATCTACTAGTTAGTTAGTTTTCTTGAGGTCGGTTAGGGCGTCCGCGCCCGGCCGAACTGCGGCCAACATTGATCTTTTGTTCTTAACTCTTCAACTAATTTATTGTCCCAAAATGTCTAACTTCTTAGCAAAGTTAATTATAGCGCTGGGAGACTTTTTCTTCACTTCATTGGTCGTTAAGATAATACCGCCTAAGTGGTTGGTTAAGTCATATGCCTATTCTGTCTGTTCGAATACAGATCTTTGTACCTTTGAGGTTCCTTCGTAAACACTCATGTGTGCATAGATGTTCTGCATGTATTTCGGCTTGCATTATAGTGGAGCTATTACCCAAGGCTATAGATGTCCTACAATTGGGTCCGCACATATCGATGCCAGACCGCTTATCTGTTTTAGATCCATCTGTATATCAGTTGGAAGAGATCTTGTCTTGCTCTATTTTACTTCTTTTTAATGCCATTTGGAGATTTTCTCTATTGTTTTAAGAAGAAAGGAGGTGAGGCTGATGAGGCGGCATGATTTGTCCTCCTCAGGGGACCCTTCTGTTCGCTTTAGGTATAAATACCACTTTAATCTCTCTCCTGCATTGTGGTATATAACCCAGTGAGTAGCTGGCTTTAAAGGCAGCTCTCAGGCATGGGGCAATACAGGCATTTACTAAAATTGCATTTGAAACTTTTATTAAAATTAATCAATTTTAGCTAGTAGACGTCTAATCAATATTTGAATCGAAAGAGAAGAATACTGGCCATTACATATAGAGCATCTAGTTTGCACCCATTACTTACGAAACTGCTAATACCATAGATAATGGTTAAGGCCACTTTTATAGTAAAAGTGAAGAGACGAGCGACAGTAAGAAATACATGTATTCTTATGGAACTCTTTCGTCACTTGCAGCATTCCTCTACCATGTATAGCTACATCCAACAACATTTATTTGTTTTCGTCACTTGTTGCGTTGCTTTTACTATAAACGTGGGCTAATACGGGTACGTTCAGAGAAGAGATTAATACCGCAAAGAGTTCTGTCTGCTTCAACAACCACCTCTAGGCGTGGCGGTGGTACGTTGCAGATACGAACTCTCGGGGGACTTGGCTTAACCGACTGGTCCGCGAGGAGATCACCACTATAAAAAATCCCCAAGTCAAGGCGGGATACCATATGCCGAAGACTGGATGGCCAGAGGGCAGACTGGTCCCGAATATGAAGACTCCGGATAACAGGCGACCTCCGGTTTCAATAGCCTTCCTGTAGCATGCGGGGCTCTACTACAGGCGACCGTTCTTCCTTAGCTACTCGTGGGACTATTATGGACCAAAGTAAAGCAAACAAAAGAGGACGGTACACCCCCAATCGTACCAACAACAGAGTCTATAGACAGCCTCCCCTCCTCAACACCGATGGTGCTGGATGAAGGTCCAGACCAAAGGACCGAGGAAAAGCTGCTGCAAAGCAGCGATGATGAGGTCAACCGTACCTTGACTGGTCTTAACTTAAATGAACAGAAGGTACGGTTGAGTGGTGCAGCCCGAAAGAGGATGAAGATCCTCATCAAACAGGGGCTGCCGGTTGAAGAGGCGAGGAGAAAGGCTACACAGCCTATCAACCCGCCTAAGCCAGAGGTCGGTTCAAAGAGAACCCGATCCGATGGCAGCACGCCAAACGGCAAAGAGCCCAAACGTGCAAAAACAGAGGTTGCAGTGCCGCCTAAATCGCATGGACCAACCTACAGCCAGATTATGACTGGTCTAAAGGTTGGAATCATGCATTCCGAATTCCCAGAAGTGCTCTTCACAACGGACCAACTACAGGCCGTTGAGGAGCACATTCTGGACAAAATTGTGGAAAAGGGGAAAGGGTCTGCAACAAATCCGAGATTCCTCCAGCTCCACCAAAGGCCAGGATGGCTCGGGCGTACTTGTGCCGACAAAGCCACAGCAGAGTGGCTGAAGGGCATACAACCCGAATTCAAACCCTGGGATGGAGCTTCCCTCAAGGTGGTGGAAGAGGCTGAATTACCTCATACAGAAATCCTTTTGGGATACCTACCAGGTAGTCAGGACTACTCAAATGAGAAGATCCTGGGCCTGATTGAAGCCCAAAACGACGACCTCAAGGCATCCACATGGAGGTTCCTTTGGAGAAATCCGGTAGGGCCTACGCTCTAGATCACAATCTCGGCAGATAATAAATCTGTCGATCAACTCAAAAGATTGGGATATAAGGTCTGCTACAAATTTGGCCAGGTTCAACTTCGGCTGGGGAGTGGTAGGCCCGGAAAGCCCCAAAACGGAGAGGAGAAAGCCTCTACTTCTCCAGCAGGCCAACCGCAGGCTGAAACTGCACCACCAACAAAGGCGCCAACGTCTGGTGGAGCAGGTAAAGCCGTGTCGGACGGCGCTCAAAAGAAGTTGCCAGTGAAGCATCACGGGAAAGCCCCTAAAGGGCACAAAAAACCCTAAGGCGACTCCCTCAAAGGCTGCCCAAGGCAACAAAGCAGGCCCTTCCAGGTGAAGGGAAGCCTCAAATGCCTCCAGGTCAACCTCCAGCACTCAACGGCGGCATCCAGCGCCCTCAGTGCTGGGCTTGTCAGGAGGCAGATAAGTATATGGCTAGTACAAAAGCCCTGGATAAATGGGGGAACGATCAAGGCACTCCCACAGAATGTACATCATTTGGTGTATAGCACCAGGTATGAAAAACCAAGAGCAGCGTTATTGTTAGGAAAAATATTAATTTTGCTCCTATTCCAGAGTTCATGACCGGTGACCTGGCGGCGGCAGTTGTGGAGATGCCTACTGGGACAGGCAAGAGGTCGATCATTTTCGCCTCGGCCTACTTCCCCGGTGACGATAACAACCCACCCCCAGAGGAAGTGAAAAACCTTATCAGCTGGTGCCGAAAAGGAGGGAAACACATTATTCTGGGCTGCGATGCCAATGCACATCACACAATTTGGAGCAGCTCAGACATCAATGACAGAGGTAGGTGCCTTTTTGATTATGTTTGCTCTTCCAATTTACACATCATAAATAGGGGTAATAAACCTACCTTTATGAATGCGATCCGGCAGGAGGTACTTGACCTAACCCTCGCGACCCCGTTCATAGCGCAAACCGTTCGTAACTGGCGGGTGCCAGTTACAATAGCGTTCGACATGGAAGCATCCTTGCCAAAGTTCGCGGAGTGTAGAGTGCCAAAGAAAACAGACTGGGACCTCTATATGGAGCGTCTAAAGTCTGATCTTGAAGGTCTCCACTATAACATCGTGACATTTGAGGACCTGGAAGCAGCCTCGGCTCATTTGAGCCAAACCTTAATGTCGGCTTATGAGAGCAGTTGTCTCTTAAAGAAGACCTTCTCAAGGGACGTTCCCTGGTGGAACAGGGAATTAAGCTCTCTAAAAGCTGAAGCCAGAAAGGCGTTTGATAGTGCCAAAAGAACAGGTAGCTGGGACGCCTATCGACAGGCCCTAACGAACTACAATATAATAAAGAACTAAGAAGATCAAAAAGGCAATCCTGGAAGGTCTTCTGCGAAGGGATAAGTGAACTTGCCCCAGCAACTCGCCTTCGAAAGGTCTTGTCAAAATGCGATAGGGCTCATTAAGAAGCCTAATGGAAGTTACTCTGAGGATCATAGAGAAAGCCTTAAAGTCTTATTAAAGACTCACTTTCCTGGTTCCCAAGAGACAGAAACTACATCGAGCCAGGAGGAGCTAAATCAACTAGGAGCGGATAACTATCGCTCTACTCGAGATGGCCGTTCCCTGGCAGGGCGTATTTTCACCCTTAACAAAGTGAAATGGGCTATCGCTAGTTTCAAGCCCTTTAAATCACCAGGCAAAGACGAAATATTTCCAGCATTGCTGCAAAAGGGGAATGAGCTAATTGCCCCTTGCCTGAGAGCTATCTTTAAAGCTAGCTACTCACTAGGGTATATACCCCAGTCTTGGAGGAAGGTTAACGAAGTATTTATACCTAAAATGGGCAGACGACCACCAGATGAAGCAAAATCCTATCGCCCTATCAGTCTTACCTCTTTTCTCCTTAAAACTATGGAGCAAATCCTTGATAATCATATTAGAAGCGACATCATGAACAGGACACCGCTTCACCAGAAACAATTTGCCTATCAACCAGGCAAATCTACTGTGGACGCCCTGCATCACTTGGTAAGTGATGTAGAAAAAGTGCTTGCAAATAAAGAAATAGCGCTCGGACTCTTTATGGACATAGAGGGTGCTTTTGATAACACCTCGTACACATCGATAAGCAGTGCGGCTAGTAAAAAAGGCATAGAGCCTCCCACCACTAGATGGATTGAGGCTATGCTTAAAACCCGAATTATCATGGCCTCTCTGGGGGGTGCGAAAACCTCGGTAATTGCAGCGAAAGGTTGTCCCCAAGGTGGGGTGCTATCGCCTATGCTGTGGTCTAGCGTCGTGGACGACCTGCTGGAGAGGCTACATAATGAGGGTTACAACGCCCAAGGTTACGCGGATGATCTAGTCGTTGTGATAAAAGGTAAGTATGACGGAATCGTATCCGATCTAATGCAAAGTGCCTTAAATTCTATTAATGGACTAAATGGACAAACAATTGAATTTTCCGGCGATGTGAAATATCTAGGAGTAATCCTAGATAGGAAGCTGAGCTGGAACTCACATGTCGATAAGATTCTTTCGAAGGCAACGGCTGCTTTATGGACGTGCCGCAAACTCTTCGGGAAGACTTGGGGATTGCAACCAAAAACAACCTACTGGCTGTATCTTGCAGTCGTAAGACCTATCGTCACCTACGCATCATTGGTATGGTGGACGAAAACCAAAGAAATTACAACGCAACTATGGAGGCGCTTCTGGACCTACTTCCGCTCCATTTACAGGTGCGGAAGGAAGGACTCCTTGGCGCCTCAAGGCTGCCCCAGGCTAGAAATTCCAAACCAGGAGACTGGCAAGGACATCTTGAAATTCTAAAACAAGTGCAACTAGAATTTCTAGTCAAACCATCGGACTTCATGCCGAAAAATTTGACTTCGAAACTCCCTTCGACGTGGTCATGTGAAGACCGCCAAAGGGTAAGAACCTGGATTGATCAGTTAGATTGTAAATCCTCCATCTGGTACACAGATGGATCTAAAACGGACGAAGGGACTGGTATAGGAATTTACGGACCCAATTATAGGGTATCCATAGCCTTAGGAAAGTCACCAACAATAATGCAGGCTGAAACGCTTGCAATAGATCTGTGCTCCCAAGAGTGTTTGCGCAGAAACCTCAAAGGTGCACGGATTTATATCCTAACAGACACCCAGGCGGTGTTGAAGACTCTAAAGGCCTATAGCCTCGAGTCGAAAACCACCTGGGAGAGTCGCCAATCTCTGAAGCAACTGGCAAAGGGCAATAAACTTACCCTCGCATGGGTGCCAGGGCATCCGGGAATCGAAGGAAATGAAAAAGCCGACGAGCTTGCAAGATCAGGCTCAACGGCCCAACCTGTAGGCCCAGAGCCATTCTGTGTAGAGATGCAACGGATATCCGGTTACTATCCGGTATCCGGCATATCCGGCAACTTTTTTACTATCCGGCCGGATACGATATCCGGCAGTATACTATCCGGTCGTGCCGGATAGTAGTGCACATGGTAAAAAATTGAAAATTAAAAATACAAATTTTGAAAAATACTGTAATGGAACATACATACTTTATTTGTTCACAGTTCTTAAGCAATCATTAATTAAAAAGTACATTGAAAAGTAATGGAAAGTGGTTAGAGACGTGGCCCTAAATTAGGACTATTCACAGTTCAAAATCTATAATTTACGTTGATTGTGAGTGATAAAAACTTGTACTAATATGTCGCTGGTTCACTAATGCAATGAAATAATAGAAATACAGCAACTCTCTCTCCAGAGAAGGGCAAAATCGAAGGGCGGCAAAATATTTACTCTAATTGACACGTTTGTTTTTTTTCATAATAAGAGACGGAGCTATATTTTCTAAACCACCCCCAAAATTTTGATAGTATGAGGATGTGCCTGTATCTGTTTACGAAACCAGGCAATTTTGAGAAAAACACAAGATTTCGTGCTTTCACAAACGGTTTTAAAACACTCCTCCATGTTATTTATTATTTATCACTTTAAATGTTCAAAAATTTTTTCGAGGGTGTTTTACAAGTACCGGAAATGATTTCCGGGAAATTATTTTATGCCACACATCTGTGTCGTTTGTTTCCTCTTGACCAATCACGGTCGTACGTGTTAAATTTTTCAACAAATGCTCTTCGCATAAGATGAATAATTAGACTGGATCTCCGGCCGGATATCCGCCTATCCGACATAACTTTAGACCGGTTATCCGGTATCCGGTTATCCGGTCAAATCACTATCCGTTGCATCTCTAATTCTGTGGGCTGACCAAAAGCCACAGAAAGGCAGAGATCAACAGAAAGGGGCAATAAATTGCTCCACTGGAGACAATATCCAGGTATGCGACAGTCCAGAAAGTTTATTGACCACTCGCCTGAGAAGACTAAGAAGCTTCTTGACCTAACTAGGAATGAGCTTAGACTCATTACGGGACTTTTAACTGGGCATTGGAAAGAATTGAAGAACTGAAGACTGCCAGACTCGTTTTGACGGTTCAAATTATGTATGTAACTGATCTTAGGTTTCAAAGTGGTGTAGCAGTGCTGGCTTACTTTCATTCCGGGGGAAATTTATAAGAAAAGAGGATATATTTTCAGCAGACAACCGAACAAAAAAGTACCTTAAAATTTCAGTGTTACATGCTGATCAAATAACTGAAAGAGATTCTCATGAAGTCTCAAAATGTTTGTTAACAAATGTAAAAACTTGTCAATTTGTGACATAATCTTAAGATAATCTTGTATTGTGTATATTTTATTGTTAACCGCAACTATTCTGTAATTATTTAAAGAATAATCAATCTAATTCGATGAAATATTCTGCATTATAGTGAAACGCATACATACAGCATCATAATAATTGTGTAATTTTGAAGTGTTCTCTTTCTTCAAACCACATACAAAACCTCTAATAACAAAGTTATGTTGTAATGTGAAATTTGATAAAAATCCTAAAATGACCATTAAGTATCTAAAGTCAATTAACTTTCGACAACTTTTTAGCAATACTTTTCTTTTTCTGTTTTTTATTGTAAAATTTTATTTTAACAAAAACAACAATAACAATATGAAGAATAATAAAAAGACAGACAATAATTGAGTTAGAAATAAGATTTGATGAAAAGAACTTTTGTCACCAATAATATTTTATTACTAAATTGCAATGACCCAAATGAAATAAGTAATAAAGGTCAGCTTTCGTCTTGTTTATAACACATACGTACAATATAAAATGATGTGGCATGTTTTGTAATGTTTGTTAGCAATTAATTTTATTTACATTTTCAAATACGCATTTTCATGGATGAGTATGCCACATGCAACTTCATATTATTAAAATAATTTAGGAATCAATCTTTAGTAATCATAATTAACATGAACTGTTTCAGCCAGCTGGCACAATTAATGAGATATTTGTTGAATCAAAATAATCTTTTTTTCTTAAGCTCAGGGGACTTTAAAATTATCTATCATTGAAGTCACTCAACTTTTAATAACGATAATTACTATTTATTTGGCTGGTTGGATTTATTTTTTGGTCAATTATAATTTTTTTGGTTAATCTAGATTAGTTTCCCTCTTTTCCATCAAAGAAAGCTATTATTTAATCGTTTTAGTTTAAAAGAACAATAACTATGAAAATCAAACATTACGCATCAGTCTCTGTACAATTGAATGTCAATGGATCGTCGTCGTTTTACCGTCTCTTTCGTCATATAATTTAAAGTTCATGTGTGTTGCATGTAATGATTATTTAATCTTCTAATAATAGTTTTAAGACTTCATATAGCTTTACTAAACTGAGAAGGGATGACTCTGTCTTATTATAAATACCTGAAATCATCTTTACAACATCAGTAACATAATTTAATTTAAACAGTAAAAATGAAAACGGTAGGTTGCAGTGTTATTACAGTAGTGTTCTTCCTTGTTTTTATCAGTTAACATTAGTTGGAAGATTAAAATTGGATTAATTTTTCCACAGATTGTCGTTATTTCTGCTTTATTAGGGATCACGTTTGCTCAACAACCCACAGGTGAACCAATCCCTATTGTAAGATATGATAACGAAGGTGTTAATGCGGATGGTTCATATCAATGGAGGTTCTTTTATTTATAAAACGAATGAAAACATTTTTCCAATAAAATATAAATTATTGCAGTTTTGAAACTGGTAATGGCATAGTGGCTGAAGAACGTGGTGAATTGAAAAATGCCGGATCCGAAAATGAAGCTGCTGAAGTACAAGGTTCGGCTAAATGGACAGCGCCAGATGGTACGCCAATTGCTCTTCAATATATTGCTAATGAAGATGGCTTTCAACCACAAGGTGATCATTTACCAACACCTCCCCCAATACCTGCAGCTATACAGAAAGCTTTAGAATGGATAGCTGCCCATCCAGAACCGGAAGAAGCTAAACAAGGGGCAGCTAGTAATGTACAGCCTGTTTACAATAAACAAAAAAGGAGATTGTGAAACACAATGGTGATTTTCTTTATTATTTTGTTTTCTAAACTTATCATGATCTGTAAATAAATGCCTTGTAAATATAAAATTTTATAAAATGGCTGATTTTCATGTTGGAAAGAATATTGAAGGTTTAATCTGGTATTGTACATTACCAGTGGGCTAAACAGTACCAACGAATGCGTTTTCACCAAATCAAGAAAAATAGCTTTAGTTTGATTGAAATCAAATTTAGTTGGTTGCACCATGTAAACAGTTCCGTTTATTACTTGATCGAGTAAGTAATTTGATTGCGTGTGTCCCCCAACGACTTTCCTTCTTCACTAAACTAAACACTAAACAGGTACACAGTGAAAAATTTAGCAAAGTAAATTACTACTTTACTTGATTTAGTAGCTTGCTTTAGATACTGGATGAGTGTAAACTCGGCTTTACTCGTACATTCTAAACCGTGATTCTAAGCCAACTAGACACATACGACTAAGGCTTAGTTCACAACAGCGTGCGACTTTGGAAAGTAGCGTCTTATGTAGTGCATTTATATTGCGGGTGCCGCAGGCCAGCTTTCCTGCCCGTCGTGGGCAGCCTAAATGTGGTTTTGCCAGAAATTGTAAATTATGATTTATGCCATTTCACAGTTCCTCTATATTTGGATTTTGCATGTTAAGTAATATTACAAAAATACAAAATGAAACGAAAAAATATGAAACGACGCAATATGATACAAGACAATATTGAGAAATCGGTCGTCGTGGGATGCCATTAGTTCAGCCGTTACGCAAGGGTACTCTACACACAAGTTGACATAACTTTCTGGTCAAGCTTGTGGTTGTATGCATGCATAGTTTATGCCAGCACTTTCGGCATGTCATCAACGAACCCTAAAATGTGTGTAGACACGCACTAAACAGAAGTTAACTAAATTCTAGTTAGTTGATTTAGTAACTTGCTTTAGGTACTTGACCCGTGTAAATTCAACATAAAGCAAGTTAATAAATGAGTTATGCCAAATTTACATGCATCAAGTAGTGAAGAAGGGTTGATAAACCAAAGGTACTAATTCACTTTGCTGAATTTGACTTAATTTGCTTGTCTACACCTATGTAGTGATTGATTTAGCATAGAAGGAAAGTGGTGGGGAGACTCCATTGTTCAAGAAAACAGAAACGATTTCTATTCACTTGATTAAACAGACTACTAAATTATTTACTTGATCAAGTACTTACTAAAAAGAACTGTTTAGACGGTGCAACCAGCTAAATTTAGTTACTTGATTTAGCATCTGGTTTAACTACTCGACACGAGTAAATTCGGCCTTATAGTTCATCTGCTTACTGCAATTATGCTATATCTATTCGGGTTTTAGGATAACCCAATTTATCAGATAGATATTTTAATGAAGATTCCATTTCGATTTTCAAAATGAGCTTTAATTTAGTATTAAATATTAAATTAGGTCAACAACGATCCAAGTACAGTAGTTCCCCGAAATTCACATGAGATACGCTCCAAGACCTTCCGCGAATAATCGAATTTTTTAAAAAAATTACAATTCGTCATTAACATTAAGCTAACTTGATAGGATGATAAGTTAGTAACCAACTATTTATAGTTGGTTACTAACTTATCACTTTACTTTAGTGTAGACATACGTTCCTTATGTCATTCTGAACCAACGCTCCATGTGGAGCAGCGGTAGGAAAGACTTTAATTTATATGCTTTTATACTGACTGAAATATATGCGTACGCCACTGGCTTTTTGAACTTTTAACAGCGCCAGCCTCTACATTCGTTCCAAGTCCATTGGGCACTCCCGCTTAAAGTTCTTCTTAGGTTGCATTTATACATTAGACGAATACTTACGACATGTTTAGTCAAAACAGGGAAAATGAATGTTTTATATTAAAAATCTCTTATTAAGTTCTAGTAAAATATCCCGGCTGCATCTTAAGCGTTACTGTTTAAAAATTGTCTTAGAGTTTAAGTAGCGTTTTTGCGTTCAAGAGTTGTTAATTAGCTAATAATGTTTAAAAGAAATTAAGAGAAGATGCTTTAAATAATACACCAGTTTAGTTTAAACTTTTATTGAAAATTTAATTTAAAAAGGCATTGAAAGAAGCGAGTTTAATTTGAAAAACTCAGAAAGTGTATTGATTTGCTTCACAGTATACATTATTTATAACTCAGTTGTAGTAACACCCCAATACTGTTGCATTCTATCTAAATCCATTGAATCGGCTAAACCACGTTCGTGCATAACAGCAAAATCATACTCTAGATTGTACGGCATTAGCCTTTGTAAACTACCAAAATAGGCGGCATTTGGTCCACCTAAAATTTGTTTCTTATCAAGACCAAATTTCGAATTAACTCTTGTTAATAATGGATTGAATGAACGTGTACTGCCAAACTGGCGTGTTAAAAATGTACCATGACTTCCAATTGTATTAGTACCCTTATTGTTACTATTGGTATTAGTGTTTATATCAGATAAATGTGGATTACTTCTTGATAGTTGTGGTTTATTTAATTGTAGAGGTTTTCTTGTATTTTTCGTCAGTGTATTTAATTCTTTATCAAATAATAACTGCGTATTTTGTTCTAACATATATTCCCAACACTTGAATTGTTCTTCAGACAGACCAGAATCAGAATCATTTTGATTATTACGATCTTCATCACGTTTAGCACGCAATGCTTTAGCTACACCACGATAGCTACGTCGTTCGGAACCACCAGTTTTAACACTTTCAAAAATAGATGGTGTTATAGAACGTAAAGATCTTGAATCATTATTATGTTTATTCAATTGACTAATGAATTGTTTTGCTGATGAATTACAATCGCTACAGGCATGTTCACTTTGACCGCTTGGTGATGATCGATCATCATTTATTAATAATGGTGGTGGTGGTGGTATTTTATCTAAATTTGTTGTATCTAAAGCTTCACAGCAACAACACGGGCATCCGCCACTGTAACGATGACAATCAGTATCCTGTGAATATTTATTTTGTCGTATTGTATGTCGTAATTCTCTCATTAATAGATCAACATCACTTGTACCAATTAAATTGAACTTTACTACAATTATGCTTAAATTTTCTTCAGCACCGTAACTTTGTGCTAAATCCTGTAAACGTTTCGCTGCTAAAATTACATTTCTAATTAAACTAACTTCCTTAATTGCATTTTCTGGACTAATGACATCCCACAAATTTTTATTAGCAATTATCATAAACTCATCTTGTTCATCTAGATAAATGTCAGTACATTCTGGATCCGGCACCACTAATTGCAATTGTGGATTTGTACGGATTTGTTTACGTTGACGAATTGGTAATAAACGTACCGGACCTGCGGCACGGCCTAATACAATTTTTATATCACCAACACTAGCAATTTTCATCAAAAACTTTTTTGATGAACTACAAAATGAATAATCCTGCTGTTTTATTTTGACAATATGACAAAGAATTGCATTCAAACCCTGTTTTTGGCCTTTATCCTTTAATTCTCGATGAGCTGCTAATAACGTATATTTCATATATTCTGATGCTGTTTCTTTAACGGTTCGTTCTTCCAATAAAATCCTAGGTACGACTTTATCAACCCATAATGGAATAGTATTATTATTTTCGCCATCAAACATTCCAAACAAACCTTCAATATTACAAAAAGTTGGCAATCGTATCTGTGCAATGTACAATTTCTGTTTTGATCCGGAAGTTTCTGAGAAACCAACCATCCAATTCGTTTCAATTGTATCATTTTCACAAAATGGTGATGGATTTAATGGCAAAGTTGTTCGATTTTTTCCACTAACATCAACTAAACTCATCGGCCTTTGTGTACGATATGTGTTAAATTGTTGCGAATCAACATGTAATTTATCATTACATGATAAATCAAGAAATTTCAAATTTGGTGGAATTAAGGCAATTAAATCAATACGATCTAGTTGATTGTGAGCTAAATCAAGAACTCTTAATGATGTTAGATTCGATAATTTTGGTATATTTTGTAACAAATTTGAATGAATCCGTAATACGCTCAAATGTTTTAGATTGGCAATTTGGTCTGGTAATGTTCCTAATTTATTTCCAGACAAAACAATTTCTTCGAGTTCCGGCCAAAAGTATGCACAATCTTTTGGTAGAAATGTAAAACAATTATAAGAAGCATGAAAAATTTTAATATTCTTCAAATATGGTGCAATTTTCTCTAATGATTTGTCTACTAGACAATTTGCTGTTAAAAATAATTTTTCTAAATGTAGATTCTCTTCAGGTTGTGGCAAATCGCATAGACGATTATTCGATAAGTTCAATACACGTAAATTTCGAACGTATTTGAAAAGATTTTCGGGTAAATTTGACAGACTATTATTTTGTAAAAATAATTCTTGTATTGGTAATCGACGTTGGATTATTGGTAATTGTTGTAACTGATTATATGCTATTTGTAGCGTTTGAAAAAATGGCATTTCGTTACAAAACAAATGTTCAGGTAATGACGTTAGACGATTATTAGTTGCAAATAATGAACGTAATTCACTACAACCTGATAACCAACGTGGAAGATCTTCCATTTCATTATAGGATACATCAAAATGTTTCAAACATAATGGTGGATATTGAACTTCAAGATTTTTTAATCCTACAATAAATCCACCATTATTAAATTACTCAAAAATGAAATCAATACTAATTGTGTAACTTACGATTATTTCCGCCTATTATAGAAATAAGGGTTTTCCCATGTAACTTCAACTGATTTAAACAATTCCTTGAACACTGTAAAGTTTGTAATTGTTCTAAAGCACACAAATCAAGAGTTTCAATACTATTTTCGCTAAGATCAAGCTCGGTAAGATTCTGAAAATTATTAATATAAATTCGAAAGGTTGGCTTAACAAAAACAAAATTATAATATTGTAACTTACACCATAATTTCCTAATATAATATTGCCTTTTAAACGATTCGATCGTAGGTTTAGTGTAGTTAAACCATGACTTCTTGTCAAATCTTGGATGGATTCAGAATCTAATTCCTGTAAATCAATTGTATGGATTACATATGCAGTTTACATTTGCAAAAAATTTTATAACTTAAAAGTTGAGCGAGTTAGACAATAATTTATGCAAATCAGTCTGAACCAAGTAAAGCTAAGTCAAGTCAAATGGAATTAACCTAAGCAATCCCTCCTGTTAAACTTTTAACTTGTGTAATTTAATTTTAAAATTATTAAAACGTTGCTTTTGTAAAGAGACAAATAATTCAGTTTTCTTTTTATAAGATTACATCAATGTTTCGTAATGTTCAGTTTTCATTGTACAGTTTTTTGTAGTACTTTTTTTCGGTTTCAAATAATCACAGGATTTCCATTCAATTTTATCTGCATTACCTAGTATTTCCTTCAACTTTCATTTAAATCAACATCTTTTTAGTTCTGCATCGGTTTTCACTACTTCTAACATTAAATATCATTCAACTTTACATTCATTTTTCCAAACATTTTTTTTTACAAATTTGCATAGAATACTGTATTTATTAGCTTATCTTCAGATCTTCAAAAATGCTTTTTCGTAGTTTAACACTTCTTGAACTCTGTTTGACGTAATCGTATATAATTTAAGATAAAGACAATACATTGAAAATTTCTAAATTGAAGAAGCAAAAAAAGGCGGCGATTTGGCAGAGTTTTCAGCAAAAGGAAATTGTTAGACACGTCTATCTATTTGTGTTTAGAAACAATATTGTTCAACAGGAAATTACAAAAGTCAGCCAGTTGGATATGATTATTGCGAAACAGTAATGAACTAGATTTAAAAGATTTTCAACATTCGAGAATATTTATAAAAATAAAAAGTTTTTACTTAAGAAAAATTAAAAGTCTTGTAATACTCACCGAAAATATTAAAGCTCTCATTTCGGTTGTTGTCCTATCAATTGGGATTGTTAATCTGTTATTGGCCACTTTTAAAATTTTCAAAAACTCCAGATCCCATATTGTTAGTGGTAAAACACTTAATAAATTCTGATCTAACACCAATTCCACAAGGCTGTAATTATGAAAAAGTGATTCAAAATGATTTTTTGGTTTCTTTTTCTGTAAAGTATGGGTTCAATGTTGTCGATGGCACGAGCCCACTTTTAACGAAAACACGCACGAATTGATCATCGACTTCTACGTTGTTTTTAATAATATGCGTCTCGGACGAGCAAGGAACCGTGAAAGAAACAACGGAAGTTCATTCATTGCAATTTCTAAACTTTATCGGTATATAGTACTTGGAAAAAATATTTTCCCAAAAAAACTTACTTTTTTAAAAGATTAATTTCAGGTGGTAATGTTAATAATCGATTATCAGACAAGTCTAATGTTATCAAAGTTGTTAATTGTAGGATACTTGTTGGAAATGTTTGAATACCATTTGATCGTAAACTTAACACTTTTAAATCTGATAATGATTGTAAAGATTCTCCAGATAATACAATTTCATTTACAAAGAGACATTGATCCAATTCGTTCTTTATATTACAAAGACCATTCAAATTTAGTTGTTGTAATGGTTCACATTTTAATTTACTTTTCTCAAACTGAAACAAGCGAAATTTGAATTTTGACCAAAAAAAAACAACAAACGGTTTATTTTACATGATGATTTTCTAATGAGTCCAATTCAATGTTATTATTATCATCATCATCTTCTCTAATATAAGGATATCTTGTAACACTATTACTAAAACGAAATTTTTTTACTGAACACATTCCTAATTGACGAGATATATTTGGAATTTAAAGGAATGGAAACATTTTTTATATTGAAATTTTTATAACAACAAGTGTCAAAGACAAGACCACAATAACAACTACTGTTAAAGTTTTCATATATTGTATATGTATGAAAACAGAATCAGTAATTGTGATTCTGGAGTGCGACCCAAGACAGCATGACAACACGCTTGGTTACATTTTTATTCTTGTCACGTTTCGTGAAGTATTAGATGTTAGCGTTTATTGTAAAAACAGATATTACATATCTTAGTCTTGTGGAGAAGAGTTGGTTAATAATGCCTTCATAAAAAAGTGAAATATAAGGGAGCTTTTTGACTGTCGCTGCAATTAACCATCACTAAATCTTAAAATAGTCACTGCTGCTTCTTTAAATAAGTAATACCAAAGCCTTTCTATTGATTTTCTATAAAAATTTTTCATTTAAATATGGCTTGACCAGTTACTTACACCTTGTGTAATTAAAAAAAAATTGTTTAGAATGTGTCACACGTTTATGTACCTACAGATGATGTTTTCTTCTTGCCTTTCTTTGTTAATAACTATGGAAAGAATTTTTAAATTTTTCCAACCTTGCTTGTTTTCTCTTATTATTGTCAGTAAAACAAAAACAAAACATTGTATTATTTCCAGCTTCGAAAAGAACGAAAACATAAAATTGTCCGTTTAAGTGAAGAAATTCCAGTATATTCTTGATTATCCAGTTTAGGCATTATCCGTGTACTTACAAGCCGGGATTGTTAAAAAAGTTGAAGAAAAGTGTAGGTGAAACATATTATTGTCCTGTTCATAAATGCATGTGTGGGGAGAAGATGAAGATGTGAATTTTCGTTTGGACTGATTTTAACTGCCAAGCTACGCCTTAGAGATGAAGATGAAGATGAAGAGTACGTTTGAATTGCTCGGATAATATGATTAACGTGAGGTGTGAGTTGTCATCGTTTTCGCCGTGATATCACGTGACAGTAATGTATTTCTAACTTAACCTGTAAGCAGCGATCGGCCTTAAGCAGTTTTAAGGCACACCGGTGTCATGTCGTCGCCGGCGATCACTTTGATTTTCGCAGTGACTACAGAAACATATGATCCACAAACCTCTCAACGGCGACAGCAATGCCGGTGTGTACGAAAAGGTTCACAAAGAAACATTCCGTGGAATTCAAATGGACGTGTTCGTCTTCGTCATCTTTATTGTCATCTTCGCTTGATGACTTTTTCGGTGCAGCACGTCGTCTACGGACTTGGTGGTTCGGCTCACAAGGCTCTAAGCCAAATATTTGAATCAAATGTAAACACAATTTGAAGAATTACGTACATAAGACAAAAGACAGTTTACTGTTTCATGTGTCTCTCTTTACTTTCCACTTTTAACCCTAATTCTTATAGCATTCCATCCCCTGTTAACCATATTTTAATCGACTCGATTTTGCCCTAGCTATGATTTATTCCTCGATTGTGCATAAATATTCTTGTAACGATTATCTGGATCACTTTAATTAAGTTATAGCTAAATATTATAAGGTAGGGTAAGGTTGAGGCAAGTGCAACTGCGGGTACCCCCTGTACATGCCACTGTCATCTTTAAGCTTTGACGGCGCAAAACCTCCACCTCCATTGCAAGCTTTGTTGCACGTGTATTGCGCATTTTTGCTTAAATTTGGATTTGGACACACGATACATATGTAGGTATGTATTTATGGACATTTTATTTTAACTTTTCAGTAGGTATTTTGCAAATTAAAAATTTGTAATAATCGTTACCAACATTTTAAAGTTTATTAATAGGTATACATAATATTTATTAATTTCTAGTTACTAAAATAAATGCGTATTATTACATACTTAAAAAACTTTTATAAAAATTATATAAATAGGCAAAAACCGTTTTCAGATTAGTAAAAATTGTGTATACTTTCGAGGTACATTCACTTCACTCTCTTTCTACCTGTTTATCCAACGAAGACAAAAAATATGTCCAAGTAAATATACAAATTAATCATAAATTTTGTTAATACAGGTGCATGTAGCCATACAATGATTAAATCGATCTCTACCTTTTTGTGTTTGTACATTACATAACCAATTTGGCCAAATTTTATATAAATCTTTACAATTTGCCCATAAATCGGATACATGACATGCATTTGTACATAATGAGTTAGCATGACAATGATTTTTACACATATCACATGGTTGTCCTTGACGATATGGTCGACCTAAATATCCTGGTCGATTACCACTGAAAAATATCAATAATAAAACTAAATTGCACTGTATCTTTTTTTGTAGAAAAATTAGAGCAAATAAACAATAGAAATCTTACATAGGACAATAATTGCAAACATAATTGTAATATTGTTTCTTTCTTCGATTAATAGTTCGATAACATTTTGCTAAACCACAACCAACAGCATGTGAACTAGCCCATACTAATTGTGTATAATGTCCAACATCTTTTAAAATATTCTTATCACTATCATAAATGAAGTTGTTCTTTTCTAAATACCAGGTCTGAATAGCAAAAAACCTGAAATGTAACAGAACAAAACCGACAAATGTGAGGTAGATATTCTGTGGTTTTGTTTATATGGGTATTACCATGGTACTTTGTGTGAGGAAACAAATATGTTTTGACCACAAGAACCATAATTGTGCACATATCGGCCAGTAACATTATCATGGGTTAAAAACTGGCATTGTTTTGCCCAGCGCTGCGCAGTTTTGGCAGTTTCTCGATACCATTTCTATAAGATTACACAAATAATAAATTGATATCCAACCTTTCTCATTAAAAAATTGAAAAATTTACCATTTGTAACATATTGGCAGCTTTTGGTATTACCTTGGTTCGAAAAACATTATGATAACGGACAATGTTGTTTCGAACATTTTTACGAAATGGTGAAATAGCTTTGAAGGATAATTTATCACCCATTATTTTGGGATCTGTAAATTTTATTGAATTAATTAACTGAAATGTTAGGATGACCATTTATATTCACGATGAATTCGGAACAAAAATTAAATTGGTCCCAAAAAGGGTGCTTATATTTCTAACGTCTAGAGGGTACTAGTTGTTTTGAGCATTTTAAGGGATATGTGGGCAAAGCAAAAAACCTATGTTCAAAACCAGAATTTTACCCCCACTCAAATAGTGGAAGCAATGACGCAATTTTCCACCATTTGAGTGGGGGGTGGACATGCCCCATTGGCAACACTAGAAGCGCTCTGTGCAATTGCCCAATCATTTGCGAAAGTACTCGCAGAAGAGCGCTACCTCATCTCTCCCTCTCTCTCTATCTACTCCTCTACTTCTCTACACATCTCCCTTTCTCCCTACCCTCATAGAGCGCTTATACTTCTAAACGCCTTATCACATGGTTCAAAACTTGGAGAGCCCACTTTCCTGTCAAAATCGTCTGGTGAAGAAGATGACGCAATATTCAACCGAAGTGACGGGGGTGCACGAGCCCCATAGGCTTGAAATAGGGTAGAATACTAATTGTAAGAAAATAAAAAAGTAAGCGAATTCCTCAAAAATTGTGACCTTTAGTACCTACCATTTCACACTACGCCGTCCGGTGAAAATGCTGGCTACGATTTCTCCCACCCTTTCTTTACAATATCAGCTTTTTTGGTGCATTTAGGTGCAGTTTGTGTGACTTTTTAGCCGTATGTACTTGTGCTTTAACGGCTCTTCCGACTATAGTTGCTAGCGCATATGTTTTGCATAAGCGAAATATAAGAAAACTAAAAAGTTATGGGCCCATCCAATGTTAAAGGAAAAAATTCAAATAGTTCAAAACGAGAATCGTTTGGTGGAAGAAGCAATTTCCCACCATTTTGGTGGGGATGAACATAGCCCATTGAAAACCCTTCATGTACGCCTGTACGCCATTTGTCCTTTATTTATGGAATGGACCTCTGGAAAAATTATATCGTTTTTGGTGCAATACTTTCCCTTTCCAAAAAGCTGCTATTTAAGCTACTAATGGGTACTTGTATCGGTGAAATTTTGCTCTGGCACGTTGCAATAATCATCTTTCATTCTGACTGCACCCTTACTGTATTCATAAATTGTAACATTTCTTTTTCTACCAGCGGCCTCGTACGTAGGCGATTATTGACCTGTTACTATGGCAGTAGCTGAAATTTACCGCGCTAGGGTTGTAATCATGGTTGTAATGATTTCGGCTACGCCTCGTGTCGCAAACAACACTCTCGACCGTAAAACTTCACTTACGACCCTTGGTACATAAATAACTATTTTCTTATCGTTTATGTAATAATTGTATTATTTAAAAGTAATATACTTACGCCTATCTCGATGCCAGATCTCTTGACCCTCAATATCTATTGAAATAAGGAAAAGTAATAATGATATCATTAATATTTTACCACACATGATAAAAGCACAAATGTTAAAATTCCAAATATCTATTTAACATATTAACAGCTAACTAAACTACAATTACGTTCAAAATAATCAACGAAATCTTTAACATGTCTGATAGATTCATTCACCTCCTATCTTCTAAAATAGTTATATAAATAAAGATTTGTAGATTAAAACAAATTCTAAATACGTATATTCAATAGTCAATTAACTGAATTGACATCAATTGATCTTTTAGTGAAAATAATAATTATTGCAAAAGCTATTATTGAAATGTCTCCACTAAAGAAAAAAAAATGTTACCACAACAACCATTTTTATTTAATCAATAGTTTGATTAGAATATTTAGAATTAAAATAGAAAAAATGTCAGAATTTTGTGAAATTCAACAATTAGCAAAATTATTAAATACAGAAAAACAAAATGACTCGGATATTGAGGACTTCTTAGAAGATATTAATGAATCTAAAAAGAATGGAAATGCAGACGTGAAAGATGAAAAGAAAATTAATCCATACGATAAAGTTGAAACACCAGAACGTGATGAATGTTTGAGTTGGGATGAAGATCCAAATAATCTTACAAAATCTGAAATATCAAAAGATTGGAAGAGAATACCGAAATGGGATATTCGTTATCGACAGAAAGTAACAGCATCTAATATATTTCTACAGGTTTCCTATTGTTTTAATACAATTAAATAGTAAATAATTACTAAAATTGTTTATAGTTAGGTGGTAAAACACCATCAACGAGTAGTTGTGAAAATATGGTCATTACGGTTAATTTACCTGGTGAAAAAATGCAAAATATCGAAATAAAAACGTTTGCAGAGAAAATAATTGTTGATTCTCCACATTTTTATTTAAGTCTACCATTACCACATCGAATTAATCCACAAAAGGGTGATGCTAATTGGAATAAACATGAAGAGAAATTGATAATTACACTAAAGATGGAACGTGAATTTGATTTTGTTAATTTTTAATGATAATTTTATTTGTTTAATTAATTGATAAAAAAATATCACAATAATCTATTAAGAATACTATAAAATAATCCCACAACGTTGATTAATCAAATACTGGAAGATATCGATCCTAACCCAGACATGAAATAAATGGAAAATATCACATAATTGGTTTCCAAACACGAATCAATCGATCTTCACTGCCGGTTACTATCAAATTTTTATTGTAAGCTATATCAACAGTCTTAACAGGGCCTAAAATTATAATTATTGCAATCAGTATCAAAATAAATAAATGAAAAATTACCAGAATGTGCTTGAATTTCATATAATAACTTGACTTCGTATATGTCCCATATAAATAAATGCCCATCATCACAGCCCATAATCAATAAACATCCGCTCCAACAAAGTGTAGAAATTGTTGATTTTAAAACTTTACTAAACACAGACATGCCTGTATTAATTTCAATAATTTGTAAGATTTTCTCTTTACCACCAATTGCTAATTTCAAATCATCAGGACTATAATTTAATGCATTTAAACCGTTTGTTTGAATTTGATATTGCTTGTGTAAACTGAAATCATTAGTTTTCCATATATAGACTTCACCATCTTCTGTACCAACAGCTAAATGTTCATTAGTACTGAAAATAATAATTGAAATACACATTTATTTTTTTTTTTAGAAAATTTCGAAAACTTACTGATCAAAATGTAGACAATTAATTTGTGAATTATGATCGATTTGTTTTTCTAAGCATTGTATTGGATTAATTACACCATTATTATTTAAACCTTTCCATATTTTTACGGTACAATCAGCACTACCTGATACTAGAATATTTAAAATATCACCCCAACACATACATGTAATTGCATCATCATGTGCTAAGACATTATCTGTTATTTTACCATAATCTAAATCATATAAAATTCTAAAATTGATGATATTATATTATAAAAATTGGAAAACAAAAAGAAAACAATGTACATTTGATTATCCCAACTGCCTATAACAAGAACATTAATATTAGGCATTTGTATACAACTACTTAAAGGCATATCTCCAATAACAGCACTTCTAGTTTGTCGATGACATTCCAATGAGAATACTTTTAATTTAGAATCATGCCCAACGGAAATAATACGTTTACAGTCTTTTGTAAAAACTACATGACTGACTGTATTTTTATGTGTACTGAAATTATTAACAATTTCTAAACCAGTCATATTCTTCCATTGATCTGTGATTAAAAAATTAATTAATTAATTAAAGAGATCCACGATGGGAAACATAAGTATATGAAATGTATGAAAATCTGAAACTCATTAAAGTCGTCTCTCCACCGTATACTGTTCTGGTTTTCTAAGTCCGAACATAGGCGAGAGTGATAGTCTTAAGGTTCCTCATAAATGGAAGCCAGTGGAACCCAGTGGGTGGTATTTTTAAGAAAGTCATTTACTGGGTATACATGCCACTTCTTAGATCGGTGTACGAAGTTCGAACTAGTAAGTCCGTGCATGTATACGGTTCCTAGATCGGTTTAAGGGCGTTAAACCGATCTAGCTTAGTTCGAGCTAAGAAAGTGGGCTAGCTCACTTTAAGTCCAGAAAAAAATGCATGTATATGTTACCGGCATTGTGCGAAATTAGGCAATTCGCAAAATGCCTAGTCAATTTGCAAAATGACTAAAGTGCTAGGCAATCTGCGAACAATTCGCAGATTGACGGTTGTCTTAGTCATTTCACAAAATAACTACTCTACGCATTCTGCAGAATGCCTGTTGAGTCAGGCAAAGTGAAAGTGGACATGTGTATTTCTTCACTTTGACTAGACAGGTTCTAATCATTTGGACCGCTAACGTAAATTAGGTACGGAAGAATTGGTCACATTTAGTGAAAATTTATTTCTGCTGTTTAAATATAAAAGGGCTTGCTGCATATTATTTAATAAAGCAAATTATTCTTAAATATAACATTTTCATAACATAACCTCAATTTATTCACCGGTTTTTCAACCTCTAGTACCTATTTATTTTTCTTGCCTGTTTTCTGAGATTAAAGTAATGTTTGAATTGAACAAAAAAAACTCTGCTCGTTATAATATAAGTACTATTTATTTGTTACTATACACTCTGCCTAGTCAAAGTGAAAAAATAGCCTTTAGTCCAGTAAAAATCGTTCTGAAATCGACTTTTCAAGCAGTATGGCTGAATTTTTTAGGAAAGTTGTA
>JAZBHA010001174.1:14887-27822 GCA_037464855.1 Iselma pallidipennis | reverse complement strand
TTACATTTGTGTCGGGTGGGTCCACAATTTACAATAACAATGTGTTAAAAAGCCGTGACCTTTTTTTCCTCCCTGTTTCTTGAAGTGCACGTGGAACTGCCACTGGAGCATGACTTCTTCGTGCCTTCTTCATCTCTGTCTATCCGGTTACTTGATATAAAACTAAAGTAACGAGTGTACGAATAACATATGTGTATGCCGCCCATGTGACATTTATCTCTCTGAGATGTTCATGTTATTGTGACACTCGCGCTCCTTAGCAATTCTTCTGTTTAAATTGTCTCTGAACTTCGATTATGTAATACCACCAACGATGATAGTTTCTTAATTCCCTTCAATGTACAAATCAGTTTCATAATAGACAGCTGACACAGTATCTATCTTTCTTCTTCTTCTATATTATGTGATATTTTTCCGCACATCTTACTGATAACGCCCCACTTTTCGAACAAATTCTACCAAATTTCTTATTGTTACAGTCGTTTCTACCGTTTCGCATGCTTCTTTGCGGTAGTCCGCCCATCTAACACACTTAAAGATAGTATGTTCCACATCGTGTCTTTCCTCACAATACAATCTTCTATGATATGAAATCTTTTTAGATAGGCCCTGAAAGCGCGGTGACCACTAATCATTTGGGTGATATAATAATTTACTAGGCCATGCTTCCTACTAACCCATTTTTTTATATTTGGGATCAACATTTTAGTCCATGCCGCTGTGTTTGTTGTTTGTTGCCATCTTATCGGCCATTACATCATTTCTTAGTTGCTCCCTTGATCGTTGACGGACAACAAAACCAGAAGCGGTCCCCCTTTAAAATTTTATTCTGAGGGGCCGCTAAAAACTACAAATTTTATGAAACATAAAAAAACATATTTCATGATGCTTATCTAGTAAATGTTTATAGCAAGTCTTGAAATATAGATAAGAATTATTGGGATTGTTAAAAATTTTATCATTCTCCATAAAATATTCGATACAATCTTGAATTGTACAAGCTAACAATTACACTGAAAAGATAAATCTCAAGTGTAATTTTGCTGTTTCTCGGCAATGTCTCAACTACCAGCCCTTTTACCATTTTACACAAAGACCCACAAGGGGGTGTTCTCCAAGTTTAGAATGGGTGGGGGTGCAATACTGGCATAGGCCATAATACTATTTTACGCAACGCTCAAATAATTATAAGATGAAAGGGAGAGCGTGTTTCAGTAGGAAATTGATTTTAGGTCCCTCTAATATATTTTGAAGCAGTCTTCAATCTATACGATATAAGATGTATAGGCAGCAACGTTATTGAAGAGGATACACTGAAGAGATACCTATTAAACATGGCCCGGATATTAGTAAAAGTGCTGAATATTACAAACCTCTGAATGACAATAAACTGTAAAGATAGCCATTTCAGGAACAGATCGAATCGGTTTCAGTTTATCTAATTTTTTTCAGTTTTCCTCTCCCCTTTTATGTGTAATCATCGAGCCGAATGTATTGAATTATATCAACAAATATTGCAGATCTTAACAATAATTTCCAAAGATATTGAATGAATTTGTACAGTTGAAAGATATCTCAATTTCCTGTAGATTTTCGTCTCGACATTTTGTATTATATTATAATAAAAAAGTTAATTCATTCGTGAAACGCGATATACGGGCATCATTTTACGTTTCTCAGTTGTCAGCATATTTACTTTCGTTCATCAATGAAATTCTGGATGGGAAATAACAATATGAAATTTTCGATTTTCGCCATTACAATGGATCAAAATCTTATTTCGTTGTTAAGTAGAAAATGCGCCAGCTGACTATTCTCACGATTGACACTTTAAAAGTGATAACAACTTGAGATTAGCAGGAATGTTCTTTCACATTGGAAAGTTTGTACATTTCGTACAAAATTTAACGTTATTAAGGAGATTTCGCCATATGACGTCAAACCAACACTAAACGTTAAATGCGAGATGAACGAATGCAAATCCATTGCGTACTCAGTCTGTCAGCAGTTACCGTTTCGTGTGTCCTTTAACGTCATGTGGCAAAATCTTCCTATCATTAGCGTTAACGTATGAACTACATTACGATGCTTGAAAAAAAGGCTGCAATACTAGACTGGCAATATAATTTCAATGAAAATGTAGGAACACTATACCTATGTGCCCATAAAAATCCGACATCGTCATAATCCTTCATAAATTTTCCTCCGATATTAATTTTCCTATTTAATGTAGTTGACATGTATAATATTATAGTTTAAATCTAATATATTCAAATGGCCTTCATAGTTGTGTGTACTTTGTATTCAGCTATTTTATGACACATTATGACTTGTCATTCTTGTATTGTTTACAATATAGAATTCATTACAAAAGGACACGATAATGATACTAACCCTCGTTAGGTATTCGAATTGTTACAGCTTAGAAACACAAAACATGGGAATAAATCGATTCATATTAAGCTTGGACTAATCATTTGACTAAACGACAAACATATGTTTTCGTGAACTTGAAGTCTTCAACGAAACATCGCAGTGCTTCCATTCGCAAACTTAATGGGTTAGGCTAGCGATAACCGAATAGCGGTATAACGAAACCGCGTTAAGCGAGGTATCGTTAAGTGGGATATCGTTCAACGGGACCTTTATATTGGTGTGCATAAGGTGAAAACATGTACGGTAACTGGTATACGCCCCAGTAATATACAGACTGGACCATAAGTAGAGAGATGTAAAATACACGCCTTGCCTTGCAGTTTAAGCAACTAGACGTTAACCACACAGCTGCTTAAATTCAAATGTTCTTAAAGTTGTGTTTAAAATTTCTTTGATACTCCACTGAGCGGGTAAAAAATTTGAAGTGACAACGACAAAGCAGGAAAAACTCAGTGTGAAGGAACCTGTCAACATAAAATTGCCAACGTTCCAATTTCGATGAATACATGCGTGAGATGATTGACAACTGGAGGGTTGGTTCATTTATTCCACATATATATAATGGAAAATCTATTTTATATGAACCGTACGTGTCTAGCACAAATTCTCTCTCCTTCTCTACATACGTGTATGAATACATTTGTTTAGAAATTTCTAAACAGGCTTGTTTCATAATAATAATTACAATATAGTTCATTACTACAGATTTGTGGATGGGTGGTGGTATACGGAGTATGTCTCTAGAATAATGATTAATTTCTATAAAGTTGAGTATACCGCCCTTCTTCATTATCTATAGTAGCGGTCTGATTAACCAAACGTTGACGTTGGCGGGTGGGTAAACCCTCCAGCAAGCAAAGCAGCATTCAAATGTGTTATCTACTAGCATGTGTGACAGTTGCTGACACATCCGAAATTCACCCTCATTTACTCTCCATTTTCAACGTATTATTCGCCTCCTTTACTCCGATATACTGCCGCCGCCTTTTACACACGCTACTAGGACTTCATCAAATCAATCCTCCACTAAAACCTAGACGATGGATTAAATTTAGATTCCTGGATGAACATTGATGTAATTGGTTTTGTTAACAAATAGGAATAGTTGGGGGAGAAGAGATTTTCTAATTATAATGATGTGATTTTAATTGGGTCTGATTAAAGGGAACAGAACAGTACAGAATAAAAATATTCCATTAATAGAAATATTAAAAAGCCCAATAAGTGGGGGGGGGGGATATATGAATATAATTTTGGCGTCTGTTCGAACTAGTTGAAGACATTTTATTTTATAGATGGTGGATATAACTGTAAACTAATCTAAAGTTGGCTGGAACAGTTGGAACACAACCGTAACTCAAAGATAGCAATAACAATGCTCCCTGTGAACAACTATCTTGGCCGTCTTCTCCATTGGTCGACCAAAACTCTCATAATAGTCCCATAACTGTCCCATTAAATGATCACGTTCCTGTTATTACACAGTTCCTTACTTTGCTACCGTTATCCAAACAGAGAATAGAAAATATTAGAGAATTAACGACAACAAAAAAAATATATCTCATTATGATGGTGATTCAATACAAAAAGATCACCTGTGGTGATTTTAGAAGAAGAGTATAATTGTTTTTCCATTATTTTTTTCAAGCTTTTGTTGTTCAAAAATGAAATTGCAACGAATTGACCAGTAAATTGTAACTCATTTTAAACTCTTTTATTCTCTACCAATTCAATAGCGAATTCGTTTTTAATAAAAAATTGTCCTTTGTGTTTCTGTTTCTATTATACCATGTATAGAATCTTTTATTTGGAAAATTCACTACAACCAACTTCAGTTAAATCATTTGCTTCCACATAATCAATAATCAAATGATACAAAAGATACAATTGATGCAATACATATCTTCATATATTCAATATTGATTTTATGCGCACTGGAAGGATTAAATGCGGAAAGCAACCCCCTACCTGTCTTCGTTTAATGATGCATCCAAGACTTCCAATAGCGCCTGTTACTATAACAACCATCAAATTCCTACATAGTTTGTGATTATTTCTTGTAAAATATAAGGACCAGTGAAAGCAAGTTCTAAATTGGATAAGAAACTAAACAAGAGTCATATACCTCTATGTCAAATTTTTAGGACGACCGATAAACCTATAACAGACTATCCATAGAATTCAAATGGACGTCACCGTCCTCGTCTTCGTCTTTGTCATCGTGATAATGACCCTTTTGAGCAAGTCAAAAAGTTCATCAAGCGAAGATGACGAAGACGGTGACGTTCATTTGAATTCTACGGATTATTGTCAGTGCATTACTCACAATCAGTCATATTCAAAACCAATCCACGATCTTTTATTAAGCAGAGTTCCGTAAAATCGGTATGTCCAACTTTGCACTTTACTACATTTAGTAATGAAAAATTCAAATAAATTGTTATACAGACGGCTGGTTTTTTGATTAAAACTTCTTAATGAAAAACCGTAATTTTTGTAGATAGAAATGTCCGTTATAAATTTTGATAATGAATGAGGCGACACGTTTCAAATATTTTATATCGACATAAAACGGTTGGAACGAACTTTGTTTAAAAAGAAACTTTAAACGAATATTCGAGATGAGTGTAATTAAAAAGCCAGCCATCATAAAATGTCTACTTCAATCTGTAAACCAGGTACAAACATAGTGTGGGAAAAACGGACGCTCTGTCATTCGGTTGTATCGCTCTGGAAATGTCTTCTTTTCGTCGTCATCTTAAACTTTTCTAATCTTTCTTTGACAGTTTTCGTAAGTTTATTAATCTTGAATGAAATAGAAAAGAATCTAGATCTGTAGAGTTTTTATTTTATAAATTATTGGAAATACCACAACTTTATTAAATATTCTGGTAGGTATATTGTGTTTATATAAACCTTTCCGTGTCATCTACTGCTCCATAGTAATAAGTTGTGATAAAACTTGCCGGTAGGTGTTTGATTAAACAGTGAAGCTTTCGTGCCGCACCCTACACGCACTTTAAATAAGTTGACAGAACGTTCTGTCTGAACAGTAAAAGTTTGCGCAGGTGGGCTTAAAAGCAATATAAAAGTTGAAAGTGATGGATCGGAATAGTAGCAATAGTAATGGTAATAGTAAGAACGACACACGTTTTTTTCATTGATATCGAGGAGATAGAGATGAAATCAAGATGTTGCAAGATGTCGTTTACCAACTGATATAATTACTTCCGAGATTGTTTGCTGAACTCAGTCAGGCAAATAATTCAAGACGCTGATCGAGCTCAAGAGGCCATTATCACATCTAAAACGTTTCTTAGTGTAAAAACTTCATTATTGCCATCGTTAATTCGTATCGTAATTGAATTGTACACAATTCCTTTAACGAAGACAGAAGAATTATCAAATTTTATTTAAATATAGGATAATACCATTTGGAATCAATTTGATTCTGTTATTGGTTCATTATAATAAGGAACGTTGTTTGAAAATGGTCGTCAATTATTTGTTTTATAGCAACTTGAGGCTATATAACGTGTTTCAACTCGAATAACGATACCGGAAGGAAGCAACTCGAATTGGGATCTCTCGTTAAATAGTTGGCTCTAATTTTATAGCTGCAGGGTAATTTTAGTCGAACGACGTTATTAAAACTACAATTCCAGGATTTGTTCACGAAATTCACTTTAATATTCTTGGTATTTTCAACAGACTGAAAAGAAAACGATGTAACTGGGGGAAAAAAACTCTCCCCTAAACATAGAAAAACGCCAGGAACTAGTGGTATAATGGTAGATAGAGTCGACGACAGCACCGAATTATCGTGAATTTGTGAAACCCTGTCTACAGTTCTCTAGTATGGTTTCCTTTTGTTTCATAAGAGTGAAGAGTTCCCGAGGGTCTCATGGTGCTCGTTCAAAAAGCCGTTGGAGGACTATCTACCGGATGTTAGTAACTACATCAGAAAAAACATATTCACTTCATATTCAAAAACTCTTAGTTATATAACTATAACTATGGTTCCGTTGATATTTGAAAAGTAATTTCATAAAGCTCACCCGTCACGAAATACAAACATTGCGAAAAGTAAACTGAGTTAATACCATTCTGTTTTCTTTTATAATGCTATTATAACGAGAAAGAAAAACCGGTAATACTTTAAGAGATGAGACGACGGTGAAAACGACAGACAAGTGGATGATGTGTACAAGATGTGCTCAACGAACACTTGGAAGGTTTTAAGAAAACGATACTCGTAAATTGAGGACACTCTTGGCAAACATCAAACGAAATATATAGGTACGCGTTAAGCCCATACGGCTGGCTCTTATGTGTACTTGTCAAATTGTATAGAAATATTGTGTTGTATGCTAAAAATCGAACAATCACTGCTTCTGTTCCTTAATTAAACCATTTTATCAATAATAATTAATCTAAATTAACATTCATTAAAATTTGGAAGAAATATTTAGTAATAGCTGTATTTTCACAGCTACTAAATACCAGCAGTTTACAGCAGCACGCACCAGCGTCAATTATTCATCTAGAAATGTTACAATGAAAAATGACCACAATTTTTCCCAATTAGTGAACTAAATCAACAACGACAAAGTCCCTCTATTACGAACATCATTTATTTCTATTGCAATAAGTAAAGATGAGATGTACAGTTACACCATAATATTTGCCGATCCCTACTAATAACCTGGTGTCGTCTTTCATAATAAACCAATCCAAAGATGCCTATATTTGTGACCTACTCAAACAAATAGTTGAACAAAATTTTTTGTTTTAAGGGTTTTTAAATATAGCGATCTTTAATCTGTGGAACATTTAGGATAGAGTATACAGAAAGGAGTTATATCAGTGTCACAAACAACCCTCCTAAAATTACCTACAGCCACACACAAATCTTCTAAAAGGACTTAATTAACTGCGCCATTTAAAGAAACACGTTGGTAAACATGAGACTCTTATAAAGGATTACGATGGTATTTACAGAGAGCAACCGGAATAAAGGTTTTCTATTAAGGTACATAATATACCTACCTTCAAGATTCAGAGGCGTACAAGCAAATTATAATCTTGAATGTTGGCTATATAGTTTTTTTGTTTTATTATTATGATTATAAACTGCAATTTTGTTAATCTTGAATATATAAAATATTTATTTATCTGCAGAAGTTTAACAACCATTTACAGCTCATAAACTAGAAACTTCCATGTAGCAACATATATTATTAATTCTATAAAATAACGAAAACTATAAAACTGTTTTCGATGGATCGAAATTTTCAAAGATGATGCAGTTGAAAGCATGTTGGTTGTATTAAAACAAGAACTGACTACCTTTTGCCATAATTGATGCACTAAATAGGGTTCGTCTCCGTTGAATTAGCCAGGATTTTTAAAATTAAGTTACATACAAGCAGAACAGCAGTAACAAGTTTCTATCATCAAATCAAGTACTTGTAACAAACCTAACAAGCAACTTCCGCTTACTGAAATTGCTAAAAATTTGCAATCTTTTTATTCCAATATCAACTCTACAAGTTGCTGTTAAGAGCTTCCACATTTTTCTTATTTTATACAAGAATTTACGGCAATTGAGTGTAAACATTTGCCCGGCGCATCCACCAAAAATCGAATCAAAAATACTTGTTTATGAATATGGATATTTCACATGGCAATTTTCTCTTCTCTTTCACTTATAATTAGTACCGTTTAAAACCATTTAGTAGCTTTTATGAACGGTAATCTCTAGCAAATTTTTTTCAGCATATAGTCGTTACTGTCGGTATATTTTAAAATTTCCGTAAGGACCGTTATGACATTGTAGAACGTGTTGTACATTGGGCCTAATGAATAAAAAGTAAGCGATTGCTTGAAGAGAAATCATTTTAGCGAAACCAATTGCTTAAAAAGCAATTTCTAGATGGTACTATGAATAAAAAAAACTAAGCATTTACTTCGATGGCTTGCTGTATAGAAGCAATTGCTAACTTTACTTATATTGCAGTATATTTTTGAATGGGGAAAAATTTCTAAAAAGCACGTTCTTGGGGTACGTTTTATTACCCACAAAACAACGAATACAGGGTTTATATTAATGGATGTATTATTTGCTGCAATTATTTTAGTACGTAATTGCTTGAAAAATATAATCTTGTGACTAGAGAATAATTGAGATCGAGTCCTGAAGAAGGGCAAGTTAGTTGCCCGAAACGTAAACTAAAAAGATCTTGTAATTGAATAAGCACATTAGTCCAAATTACCTGATATAATTATTCTTACTTAAGCCCTTCAAATCACCTGGTGTTGATGGGGTATTCCCAGCTCAACTCAAAGAGGCCAGTGAGTTGCTCGGTAGACACCTATGTAAACTATATAGGGCGTGCCTGCTATACGGTTACATTCCAATGAATTGAAGGGCTGTTAGGGCGGTCTTTATCCCAAAACCTTGTACATCCAGTTATAACGAAGCTAAAGCCTTCAGGCGCATCAGCCTTACATCGTTCCTGCTAAAAACGCTGGAGCGACTGGTTGACAGATACATCAGGTTCGGACTGCTGAAAGGAAGCCCCCTTCACCAGAACCAGCACGCGTACCAAAAAGGGAAATCCGTTGAGACGGCACTCCATGCTCCAGTCGATAGAGCAGAGAAGGCGCTCGACAGTGGAGAGTACGTAGGTATATACATTTATGGACATCGATGGCGCGTTCGACAATACGACCTTCGAATCCATCTGCATAGCGGCAACGGTCCACGGGATTGACAAATTAGTCGTCACTTGGATCGAGGCTATGCTCAGAGGCGGAAGGATAACAGCTACGCTTGGGGGAGAGGAGGTGACGGTTTCCGCACAGAGAGGCTGCCCACCAGGGGGTGTCCTCTCTCCGCTCCTATGGTGCAACAAAGAAACAAAAATAGATCAGCCCGAATCTGTTCGGACCATTTTGAACCGGAAAATTTAATAGTAGATCCACAAGGCCGGAACGGATTGCGAGCCAGGGCAATTCCGACTCAAAAACAGAAAGCAGTTGTACTTGAAACCTGCTCGATAGTTCGGTCTTTTCTGAATAATCCCCCGTGAAAGTCAATGTAATCCATCTTGCCAGCGACTGATGGATTGCTTAACAATACCGGTAAAAGCGAAGATTTGGAGAGATAATAATATTATAATAATGCCCCGCAGGGGTATCTTGAATTTATCCAAGATATTTGACGCCCCCACGGACCACAGTTACCAGTCAGTAGGGTTAAAATGCAACAAACACAAGAGATGAAACAATTACGAATAGAAGCCTCGGAAAATGGAATAGGAAGCACTGATAACGACACGACGATCCAAAGGACATAGATGAATACAAATAGGCGCAATGTGGAGCCAAGAGATTTGGAAGATTCACCTGCTACAAGTGCTTCCCACAGGGTACCTGATGGGACCACTAGAGCAGGGCTGCAAAAAATCACTTTAAGAAAGAAAGGGTTGCTAGAAAAATTTCAAGATGAACGTCGTAGCATGCGCAATGAAATTCTGGATTTAAAAGCTCAAATACGTATATTTTGTCGTGTACGACCAGTTGCAACTCAAGAGAATGATCACTTAGGTACTATACCGGATATGTTATCTAAGGGATACGACATTAGTAAAATTTTGATTAGATATAAGAATATTTCTTTGAATTTCACAGTTATTCTCGTTATTCTTGTGTGAGTCGTGGTGTGCTGAACACATTAGAAATAAAAGTATTTATATTATATTAATTATTACCGTTTCAATTTTTCTCAGTATTACCTTAATATTATTATTATTTATCATATTACCCGCTTAAGTGCAAAAGAGTGTTACACAAATTTTTGATGCACTAATGAAGTGTTTCTATTAATGCCGGCTAAAAAACATTGTAAAGATAGAAAAAAAGCAGCGAGGTATGGATTATTTAGGTAACCGTGTTTTGCGTCATGCATTTCTGTATGTGGGTCCTACTGTACTCTTTTTATTATCACACAGTTCTATGATTTTTTGTTACAAATCAATTCATTTATCCCGAAGTAGTTCGGGAAGAACTTGAACAATTAAAGGCTGACAATAAACGGAAGGCTGAAAAAATTAAAAATCTGCAGGAGGAATTAATTTTCACCAGAAAAAAGAACGAAACATTAATTTCAGCTATTCAAAGTTGCAGTAAATTCTGCACTGCAGAGGCAAAAAAAAGAGATGTTAGCCTTCAAGCACCAGTGGTGATTTAAACGTCTTCGCCACCATCAACATCGGCAGGATATTGTCAAAATGTAAATAAAAGATTATGTGTGCCAAATTTTGCGGCAAATCCTATAAAAAACAAGGATCGTTACATAATCATCTTGCAAGCGTCCATGGGGTGGTGCAAAAAAATTACGTTGTAAGTGTAAATTTATTTGGTCGAGGATGATATTTATAAATACCTGGGACTCGCACAGTCACGGCGAGTCGAACACAAAGAAATTGAAAGCAAACTAACGGCTATATATCTTAAACGTTAAACTGTAGACTCCATGAAAAACAGGTGAAGATCCTCAAAGATTACTTTCTTGTCAGGACGCAGTCTCGGTTGCACAGAGCCATAGTCTCTGCCGACAATAATTATACACCCCTTAACCTAGCGCAAGCCTCTAATGCAGACCTGACGCAGACAGATGGCGCCTTCTAGACTCTCAAGCAACAACAATGGAGGCAGAAGGTCACCATTGTTGTTGCCGGATAAGTTATAAGTTGTAAGTTGGTTATAAGTTGGTCACTTTCCCACACTAACATCATTAAAAATAAGCCTTGATAAAGCGGCGACCTGTTCAGCGTAACGTCGGCGAATTTTAATAAGCAGAAAAAAGAGGGTGCCATTTTGACAATAAAATTAGCAAAACAGAAGGTGAGTAGATAACTTTTTCAAGTTTTCAATAACTGACTTAAAATTTTTAGAGGTAACCAGCGAACCAGGTTGGAATCGGCGGCATTACATGATGAAAATAAAAAGTTAAAAAAACAATTAGAGCAGGCTAGATGCCGTATTAATGATTTGGAGAATGAATTAATAAAAGTGGAAAATTCACGGCGGCAAATCGAAAATGAACTGCATAATTCCAAACGTCTTTTGTCGCTGGTGCATAGGCGCTGCGGAACTGCAACACCCCCAGAAGAAAAGAAGAAACATAAGAAATTTAAATTTTTAAAAAGCATAATATAGTCCAAATTTTTAATTCTTAATGTTATTAGGGACATTATTCAGCTTCTAGTTAATAGAACTTTACAAAAAGAATTAAATGGGGACTAAAAAATCGCTTTGATATTTGCTTACGTTTCTGAAATAAATATCTTTTTTAAATCAAATTACCAGCACATATTTAGCGTTGAAATGCTGTTCATTATAATTCTGCAAGTTTAGGTGAAATGTTTCCAGATTATGAATTGCTGACATCAAATAATCATAGAGATAGATCCACAATTTAACACATAATTACTGAATTAACGATGACTATAGTGCAATCAAGAACTCAACCTGAGAGATTGTCGTTTCCAACATTTTAATTGACTTAACAGTTGTATTTTGAAAACTGAAATTTCAACAGACCTATATGAGATTCTCGTAATAAAGTAAAATCTTCTAGTTGTGATAATGATACGAAAAAAATCGTTTGAAGTTTATGGGAAAAAATATTCGATACTTCCGTTTCGCTAGAAGTGAAGATAGAAAAGAAAAAGATGAGATAGAAAATAATTTAATCCGGTTGATGCACGAATATGCTCTGAGCACTTTATGGAGGAGTATTTGACCGCAGATAAGCAGAAAACAGAGGTGCCATTCCGACAATAAAATTAGAAAAAACAGAAGGTGAGTTGATAACTTTTTCAAGTTTTCAATAACTGACTTAAAATTTTTACAGAGGTAACCAGCGAACCAGGTGACCAGGAATCAGCCGCATTACATGATGAAAATAAAAAGTTAAAAAAACAATTAGAGCAGGCTAGAAGCCGTATTGATTTAGGACAGTAATAGCGAACCTTTTGAGCTCAGTGTGTCAAAATTTTGAAAAATCGAAACATAATTTTCGTGGCGTGTCACACATCACAAAAGTAAAGACTAAAAAAAATAGAAATATTGTTAATAACCAACTCTGGCCGTTATGAGAGACAAATATTTGAATTATGAAATTTTTTATCTTTGAAGATGCGTGTCACCAAAAATGAGCTAGCGTGTCAGCACTGACACGCGTGCCATAGGTTCGCCATCACTGATTTAGGACATGAATTAATAAAATCGGAAAATTCACGGCGGCAACTCGAAAATGAATTGCATAGTTCCATACGTAACATACGTGTCTTTTGTCGGGTGCGCTGGTGCATAGACACTGCGGAACCCCAGAAAGTTTTCAATAACTGACTTAAAATTTCCACAGAGGTAACCAGCAAACCAGGTGACCACCAACTGGCGGCATTACGTCAAGAAAATGATAATTTAAA
>JAZBHA010001174.1:0-14722 GCA_037464855.1 Iselma pallidipennis | reverse complement strand
AAATGATAATTTAAAACAACAATTAGAAGAAGCAAAACGCCGCATTGATGATTTAGGACATGAATTAATAAAATCGGAAAATTCACGGTGGCAAATCGAAAATGAATTGCATTATTCCAAACGTAACATACGTGTCTTTTGTCGGCAGGGCCGGCCTTCTCCATAAAGGGGCCTGGGTGCAAGAAACCATTTGGGGCCCTAAATTTTTTGTAAAGTAAACAAAATTACAAACACGAACATATACATATTACCAATGCATGTTTATTCAATGCGTGATTTGGTTTTTGCTACTACATTAATTACTTCGGAAAAATTACAATCTTTGCAATTTCTTTTTCGATGCTTAATATAGCAAGTGCGTTTAAGCGTTCTGCACACCGGCTTTCTTCTTCATTGACTATTGACTATCTTAAAATTTTGGGAACGGTTACGAACTTGGCAATTACTAAATATTAGCACTTAAAAACACAAGAAATATGTATTATTTTTATTCCTTAACGCGGGCTATATGGTATTGAGTTTTTTTTCTAAAAAGTCCAGTTTAGGTGGGGACCCTCAGGAGTTCCCCGAATTAAATAACAAAAACTAAACACTCGCATCATCAAGAATTAGTTTGAAGATTGTCGAAATTCAGAGATCTACAATAATAATGTTTACGATAAAATGTACTTTTCGTCATACTGACATCGATAGGCATATTGTCAAGTTTTCATGTGCAAGAGTGCATTATTTTAGTTCTTGATCATGTTGGGGCCCCCTCAACCGCGGGGCCCCGGTGCATAGCATCCGCCGCACCCCCTAGATGGCCAGCCCTGTTTGTCGGGTATGCTGGACCTAACCTAACTTCCTACATCAATAAAATACCTGTTTTTAGTGATGTAGGGATTTGGCATTATTTGAATTCTAACGAGTAAAAAAGTACTAATTGTAAGTGAGACATCAAACAACGTACTAAGGGAGACGGTGTCTCAGTTAGTACTTGAATGTTTGCTCGTGTGGGGGCTTGTATAACCATCTAGAAAAATTGGAAACACTTTTAGTAATACTATGGAGATTGCAGTTAATTTGGTTTTGACCGAAAATCGTTCGATAAGAGCCACGGCTCGAGCTTTGAACATTCCCTTTTCGACTCTTCATAGATATGATAAAAAAAGGCGACAAGAACCTAATAGTAGACTGGAATCAATTTACACTCACAGAAAAGTGTTCAAGGAAGCTGAGGAAAAGCTAGTGGCAGAATATTTGATAACGTGTAGTAAAATGGACTATGGTTTGACAGTGTCTCTGGCGGAATCCCGGTCGCCATCGCAAGTCGCCTCAACATCTTACTATCAAAGTAAGTATACTTATATTTGAAAGTGTTATATTTCTATAAATATATGAATAAAAATAATAAATATACTAATAGTTCCCACTGGACCTGCCATTGGTTTATTTGTTTAAACTGCTATTTTTATTTACAAATGAAAAAAATACGTGTGTCAAATTTGTAATAAGCGATATAAAAAAAGGAGCATTGCACAATCACATGGTCAGTGTCCACGGGGTACTGTTATTAATGCGAAGAAAAGAAAATGGAAATAAGAGAGCATTCTCTTGGTTTTTGTCCCGTAACAAACACAACAAGTGAAGATTTGAGTAAATTTATTCTAGAAGAACTATCTAAATGAAAACTGAATATTTTTGATATGAGAGGGCAAGGTTATGATAATGGTAAAAATATGTGTGGAAAAGTCGAAGGTGTGCAAAAGAGGATTTTAAATGTAAATCCACGTGCATTTTTTATACCTTGCACAGCACACAATTTAAATTTAGTCGTTAATGATGCTGCTGAGACAATTGGATTCTTTAATTTGGTACAAGAACTTTATAGATTTTTTTCTGCAAGTACACAAAGAACCTAATTTTCCTACAGAAAGGACCAGAAGAAAGCCAAAAAATTTTGATTACGAACATGCGGATGAGCCGATATTAGATCAGACATTGATGGAATAGATTTATTCCATGAAATTAAGTCTTTAAAAAGTTACTTGAATATATCAGAGACTGAAATCCTATAAAAAAAAGGATAATTAACAAACCATATGGCAAGTGTCCATGGGGTACTGTTATTTTTGCTAAAATATCACAGTTGTGATTATGCTGACGTTTTTTGTTTTTTTTTTACAGGTAGTGCAAAAAAACACTGACTAAGAAGAATTGGATTATAGCCTCTTATCAGACGTATACACCTCTACCTAATTCAGCACCTGCTCGTCGTCAGACTTATACACAAAATTCAACATCTACTCGTCGTCAGACGTATACACCTGTACCTAGCACAAATAGTTGTGAATATCGCGTCAAACAATTAGAAAATCGGACGCCTACAGTTACACTCCATAATAGAGTAAGTGTGCATGCAAATTGCATACCGGAATTTTCGCCGGAGAACCCCAATTTATCAGCAACCGAATGGTTAGATAAAATAGAACAATTAGCAGAAATCGAACATGATGATTCCGCAGAGATCTTGAAAAAAATTAGTTGCACGAGTCAAGTCACCAGAAGAAACGATGACTGAAAAATTGCAATTACTCCAGGCATGTGGAATAGCTGGGGAAAAATACTGTTTCGTTACTAGCAGACGGACTAGGCGATCCCACATTGCAAACGGGAGCAAGGGCAGGTCGTTTTGCCACTCCAAAAGAGCTTTTCGAAGAAGATCTTTATATTAATTATTAACCACAAAAAGTGTCTGCGCCTATCTCTTTCTGGATAATTCCACATTTTCTTATATTTAACAAAAAACTGTAAAAAGTAAAATTTGGTGCTTTCAACATAATCGTCTAATTGTAAGCATTTCCACAGTTGTTTTTTTGTTGTTAATTTTAATTCTATCTTTATATGTATATTTGCAGACATATAACATAACCCCGAAAAAATGGCCGGGTATCGACGTCCATATTCAGTCGATGAAGAAAAAATGATTATAAACTATATAGTCACACATAATCAATATCATCGTTTAAAAGGTGATCTTATGTGGAAAGAAATGGAAGAACTAGATGAATTCCAACGGACTTGAAGGAGTTTGAATGAACATTTTAATAAAAAAATGATAAACAAATTAAATAATCCACTACTAGAATTAGATGACGAAGTAGTGGACAAAATTCATCAATATTATTATGGTACATCAAAGATGACAAATAATACGATCCTTAAAAAGAATACGAATAATAATGATGATAATAATGATAATGATGAACTAATGCCAATACGTGTCTTTTGTCAGGTACGCTGGTGCATAGGCACTGCGGAACTGCAGCACCCCCAGAAAGTTTTCAATAACTGACTTAAAATTTTCACAGAGGTAACCAGCGAACCAGGTGACCACCAACTGGCGGCATTACGTCAAGAAAATGATAATTTAAAACAACAATTAGAAGAAGCAAAACGCCGCATTGATGATTTAGAGAATGAGTTAATAAAATCGGAAAATTCACGGCGGCAACTCGAAAATGAATTGCATAGTTCCAAACGTAACATACGTGTCTTTTGTCGGGTGCGCTGGTGCATAGGCACTGCGGAACTGCAGCACCCTCAGAGAAAAGAAGAAACATGAAGAAATTTAAATTGCCCTAATTTTTTTCCTGTATACGAGAGTAAAGCTGAAAAATATCCGGCGTGGAACTGTGAAATCCACAGTTCCATAGCTGCTAGACTGCTATGTGTATGTAACATACATGTCTTTTGTCGGATACGCCCAGCCGTGACTATCGATGGAAAAAATAATTTATCTATTATGTTCAATACATTATTTAAATAACACAACATTAGAAATTCGGAAAATCTCAATAAAACAACTAGTAAACCTTATGATTCGAAACAACAATTCGATTTTGATAAGGTAATGTGACACTAAAGACATGTCCCCAGAGGAATTCGATAAACAGAAAGCCATTTTTATCAAACACTTCGGAAATAAATACACTCACAGGAGGCCAATGTTATAATGAAGAGTGGTATAAACAAAGGTCCATTAGATTGACCTTCAGTAATGTTGGTAGAGTTTGTAGAATGAAAGGTGATACAAATACGGCAAAAACAGCAAGATCCATTTTGTATCCAAGATTTTCCTCTACGCTATCTTTACCAGCAAGATTAAGTCACGGGCTTGAAAATGAACCACATGCTATAGAAAAATTCTGTGAAAACATTAACTTATTAGTAACAAAATGTGGCATGATTGTAGATCAAAGACAAAAATATTTAGCGGCATCTCCTGACGGTCTTATAGGAACAGATGCAGTCTTGGAAATAAAGTGTCCCTTTTCTGCTAAAAACATGACAGTGATAAAAGGCATTGAAAACAAAAAGATTAATTTTTGTAAACTCAATGCATAGGAGGACATTGAATAAAAAAAAATCACTATTATATGTACCAAATGCAGGGGCAGTTGCATATAACTGATAACTGAAAAATTGTTACTTTGTCATTTATACGGAGAAGGATTTAAAATATTGCCTAATCCCTCGTGATGATAAATTTTGGGAGAACATGGCCGAAATTTTAGAAAAATTTTATTTTAAAGCCATGTTACCTGAGATAATTAATCCCAGGAACCCTCTCAGAACAATACGGAAGAAGGACATTTTTCTGTAAATAATTTCAGTATATGTACGGTTTTAGCCAAAAATTCTTTATGGAAATAAACTGCCTCAAATTACACAAAGTAGGTACTACAATGGCCAAATGTAGCCGTCACCAGGAGAACGCTGAGTTTAATTGTGCTAAGGCTAGGTAAATCACTTGTAGTATGAGTCGCCGTTAGAAAGTGGATTAGGCCTCCAGGGGATACCACTAAAAAAAAAACGCATCTGGTGTTTTACCTCATAGGTGGTGTGGAAAAAAACACGCAGTTTGTGGGCTCACTGACAGGGCGAAACAATTCGCTTTAGACAATTTGCTTTAAACCAATTGATTAGCTCTGCCAGTAACCATCGGCAAGCAACAAATTCAAGAAGCAAAATAAAATGCCTAGGTATAGGTCACATATAAATTGACAATAAAAAAGAATTTCCCTCTACCTAATATTGTTTGTATTGTATTTAGAAAAACGTTTCATATTCGTCAGTACCTACTGGCAATATACTTACATACACGATTTTCTAAACCAATTTTAGACAAGTAAATAATAGGTACCTACTTATATTTTTATTTCTTTTTTTGGAGAATGATTTTTGTTGCTTTTGAAATTTCATTAATAGCTTTATTTACTTGTAGAGTTGGATTTCATGTTGTTGTTTTTTCAGTTGATAATAAATTTTGTGTTAAAAAATGTTTTTTTTATTTTTTTATATAAAATATTTCTTCTAAATCTAAAATTTAGTAGTTTCAAAAAGCTAGATTTTCACCGTTATGTTGGATAAAATGATACGACTTGCAGGATTTTTTTAATCAAAAATTTTGTATTTCTCAAAGCTCTACTATCTCTTTGTCCGATAGGAATAATATGGAAGAATGTCTTCATAAATAAATTTAATAAAATTCCAATCATATCAATAGTATTTCTGATTCAATTTAATAAACAAAAAGATATTTTCAAATAGCAGGTTAATACTATTTAAATAGGTATGTTTGTTTAATTGAAATGTAATATTGGAAACCTAAAATGACAATTAAATTCCTGAATTAATGAAATAAATTCATTTGTTAGATTGGTAAGCCGAATAATAAACCGAGATTTATTGAAAACAGTGAAATTTGTGTAATTAAACTAATGAATTTGTTGAAATTTAAAATGATTGCTGTATTAATTAAATAAGAGCTTTTCATATCAAATGCATACAAACACGACTGTTATATAACTTTTGTGCTGATTATTTTAATCCAAAAGTGCATACAGTATATTATTATAATACAATACAATTAAAATTCAGAGATTTGATCAATTAAGGAAAAAAACTTGGGGTTTTTATATTATATTTCACATATAGTATAAGAAGCATTATGAGGGGTGCATCAATTATTTTGACTAACGGAATAATCTGATACTGCCACCGATGCACATAATGCGATTACAAATACACAGAGGTTTATAATTGCACTATATATTGCATATTTGATTGCACTAGCAGTAGTTTTATTCAACTCTAAGGGTGCGTCTACACGGAGAGGTTTTCCTTTCCTAACTTTTCCCCTTTTCTCGCAACAGATACAGCCTCTCCTTCTAAAACTAAAGAGGAAACTATCTTGTATCTTTTTCAGGAAAAGAGCGAGAAACTTTTTCTGTGATACTTACGTGAAAAATCCGGTGTAGCCTTAAAAGAAAATTGTTTCTGAAGAGTGCCACGAAAATCCCAAAACAAATAACAATACCAATACACGAAAATCCTATACAATTTGAACATATATAGCAGGAAACGTCAAGTTACCACAATATGGTATTATGTTGTCAATTGTCAACCAATAACAAACATATCGCTTGACTGGAGGAAGGATTTATTCCCTAAAATCTTTCAATAACATACATTGAAATTGAATTGTTCTCTATAGAATGATAACAATAATCGTTAATATTAATAACGAGAAGAGAAACGTTCATCGATTCGAACAATAACATGGATCTCTTTTTTATTTATTTCTTCTAAATCTAAACGACAGCCTCAAATAGACTCATATAAAACAAGATAATTCCGAAGGATATACTTTTGAAGTTATCATCTCAGTTATAAATATCACTACTTCATCTCTGTAGATTAAGTAGTAACTAGATATTTAATAAAATGAAATTGCACACAAGCAATTCAAACAAATAATTGGTAAATGGTTGGGGAGATGCCGTTCAAATATCTAGAAGCAATGAAGTAGATGAATTATATATTTTTATATGGAATCAATGAAGATAAATAAAACCCAATTAGTAGTGTCGTATTACTTAATAACTTGAGGGTATTTATTTAATTAGGATGTTACCGGATACTTGGGAAAGAAACAAAATGAGAGAGACGCGATCATAAAGCTAATTTGGAATAATAGGAATAATAATAATAATAATAATGAAGATGATGATGACAATGGTGACATTTCTAATTCAATACACAGACAGAAATTTTGCATGTTAGAGTCATATAATTAAAATATTCAACACCACAAATAGAAATGCATTATCTACCTAGGATCTATGTAATTATGCAATATAAGTAGAATAATAGAGAATTATCGTGTTCTCTCCTAGTATACTGTTTGTACAATATGAATAATATTAGAGATGGTCGGGAGGTATTTACATTACAAAGATGCAGATGGAATTATATTGACTTGAACGTTGACAGTATGCCAAGATAAGAATTGTTTTATTTGCTATAGCTTAGTTTCACTGTAGCCAAGCTATTCATGCAGACAAAAGCTCAGCCAAGTTAACGAAATTAATTTTTTTATAAGATTCCAATAAAATCAGTGTAGCGCTATTCCGTTCAACGGTCTAACGGCTGGTTTATAAAAGTCTCTATCGTCGGCGTTGACGTTATCGTGTGCACAATTCAATGTAGATGTTTATACATAATTGCGTTATTTATAAACCACCTTTGCGTCACAACGTCACAGCGTTTGTGTGCGTGCAATAGCGTTTGCGTCGTTTATAGACCAGGGTTTAAGAATTTTTCTATAGACGTTATTGATTTCAATAAAGGGCAGCCCAAATATCAACACATAAATGAACAAATTTCGACTTAACGTTAATCTACTTACAGGATTAAACATTATTATTTAATAATAATCGTGTTACTGGAACAAACTTTGCCACGTAAATCTAACCATTCTAACCTTAAGCTTCTGATTATATGGCCTAAATTTGATATATGACTGAGTCTCCAGACAATAATGTTTTAATTATAAGTAAATGTATTCTTGGAACTGTATTACCTTTTTTGTTGTAATTTTTGATTCAATATTTGATTTTCGATGAAAACAACAATTCGAGTATCCAGTTAATGTAAAATAGGAAGACATAGAAGGTCTCCTGGGATACATATTTGCTTCTCTATGTAATTATTTCGGTTACAATAATTCACTTAGTTAATACTACGTAAACTACTAAAGTTGTGCTATAATTCTAGTAATTTAATGGTACTAAATTATAAATAATAATGTTGCTGCTAGCATAAATGTTAATCCCATTGTATAATGTGAATATATGCGATCACTATGAGTCTATTCACTCGTACCTGAATATTGCTAATCTATCTGATAAAACTGAAAATTACAATTTTTCCAATTCACCACAAACTCAAAATTACAACAATAAATTCGACGATTATTTTCACGAAATTTTCTAATTTCCTTTTGACTCTCAATAAAAATGTCTTTAATCAAAAATAGACTCTTGATCCTGCCCTCTTAGTTGATCCAATTATCGTCTGGATTTGGACAGATAAAAGTAGCTAATGCGAAAAACTTGTTAGGCATCTCAAACCGGGCATCATTCCCGGAAACACATTAATCCATAAAGGAGGGTGATGGCTGAACGTGACGTTCTGACAACCACTCGATGAATACTTAATTTATTTGGATAGAAATACGGAAGAAGAACGCAACTTATATCGACATTTTTTATCGAAAGTTTTTCTAGACACGAACCAATTAATCTTTTATATTATGAGATAGAGAGAGGTATAATTATTCTAGTGTTGCTTCTCTCTCGAACTGTGAGTTACTTATTCAGTTACTGGCCATAATTTATGAAGGGTCATCTGATTCTAATGTACATCGAATAAATCAAGAAACATTGGCTACACCAAATTAGTGTATAAATGAATAGATTGGCAGTAAAGTAACGATCAAAGCTGAATACAGACTTTACTAAAACTTCACTATAACATTTTAGAAGTGTGTACTATGTGCAAAACAAGTTATATAAAGTCGTCCGAACTGGACTATACAACATACTAGACATAATTCAATTAAATATGACTTGAAGCGACAAACCGGCTTTTGATTCAATTAATTACCGTTCAATTAGCACATTACCTATTATCCGGAAAGGCGGACTATGTGTGAAAGGGAGAGGAGGTGTCATTGCTTCAACTGACCATTTGAAATACAATAACCGTCCATTACACAACGTCTCGACGCCATCTATTGTATTATATATAATGTAACTGATTGTATGTAATGATTAGGTGATGGGGGTGGGCCATACCCACACACCCACATACACACACACATACATAGTTTGAAAGCCAACTTTGGATCCATTGTTGGACAGGAAGTCGACCCGAAACTAGCCCGGAACCATATTGGCAATACCTGACGTGTACAAGACCAAACTTCAATCAAACTGCTAACACAACAGTTATAATACTGAAAAATAATCATTTACGTCAACCAAATAATTGTCAATCTGACTTTTGAGAACAATCTCCCAACTTCCTAATGTCTGAATGTCTTATCCTGTTAGGTAAACGAATTATTTTATAAAATCTCAATTACAAAGCAATTAATTGTAGATTGCTTGGTATTTATCGAAATTATTGCACAAAATCTGGACCAAAAAATGATTTTATTAGTTATCCAGAATGTAAGGATTGTGAAAACTGTTGACAAGAATAATCCTTTCAAAAATATTTTCTAGTATTAGAAAATTTAGCTAAATCTATGGGTGTTGAATCCGGTTATTCACTAGTACCACCTGATCGTAGTTATTTGATAAAATATTTACCACAATCTCAAGAAGAACTACAAAAACGTGCAATGAAAGATAGTTTTATTGCGGCAAAAATTCCATTATCAATTGATGGTAATATGCAAGATAAATATACAACAACGTTGGGTCAGGTTCGTGTTGGACGACTTCTTGAAGATATGGATATATTTGCAGGTTGATTTTTATATGATATTTTTATCAAATTCTGCGAATTTATTAGTAATTTCAGTGGCAGTCGCTGAGAAACATATTCTAATCCCAAATAAACCTGACAATATACCAAATCCCTATACTTTAGTGACGGCGTCTTTAGATCGAATCGATTTTACAGATTATATCCCAAAGGTTCTACATATTTATAAATCTATTTATGGATATATAAAAATATAATAATATTTTTATATATTTCAGCCGACTGTAGATATAAAAATCTCAGGACATGTATGTTATGTTGGTAAATCATCAATGGAGATTGTTGTATGGCTTGAACAGGCAATTGAAGGGATTTATCATCGGATAACAAAAGCTCTCTTTACGTTCGTTGCACGAGATCCAACAAATACTCGATCCGTACCAGTGAATCGTATCGATCCTCGAGATGATGAAAATGAGAAAAGTATCTTATCTGGTGGTGAATTACGTCATAAACAACGTTTAGAAACAGCTAAACGGCACACATCAAAAGTCCTACCAAATCAAGATGAATTACAAATTCTTCATAATCTTTATTTATTAACCAAAGATAAATTAGGACGTAGTTTAATGGAGATTGTTTTACCAGAAAATTGTGTATGGATGGAAAATTGTCGTTTACAAAATACAATAATAACACATCCACAACATCGTAATTTGCATAATACCGTTTTTGGTGGTTATATTATGAGGATGACATTCGAATTAGGTTTTATGTGTGCATATTTGTTTAGTAAACATCGACCGAAAATTAAAAGTATGAGTGATATTACATTCAGACAGACAATTGCTGTTAATTCTTTTATACAAATGTTCGCTTATATTGTTTATACATACATGAATTTTATACAAATCACTGTACATGTTGAAGTGATTGAACCGCATACAGGGAGATTATCAACAACAAATGTTGTTAATTTTACATTTGAAGTAGCTGAAGTTATGAAACAAATCATTCCGAAAACTTATCAAGAAACAATGATGTATATTGAAGGTAGACGGATATTTATGAAAATTATGAGTCCAAATAATACAAATAATAATGAGCCACAACAAAAAACAACACTACTTAAAAAGACAATAATAGTTCCTGGAAGATCCATTAAATAGTGACGATAAAAATTGCTCTAATAAATGACCAGATTGTATAGTTTTTTATGTTTATCTATCTAATACACATAAGATATTTTATATTCGTCGATTTTACAATACCGTACAATTTACGATTACGTTATTTTATACGTTGCATGTAATACATAATCCATAAAATAGTGCTAAAATGAACGACACACGTATTTTATGTTTTCAACTAATAATTATAAAACTTAATTTTTATTGCAATCTATAGAATAATAATATAGAACATCTCTCTACAGTTTTCAATTTATTTTTAACAAATCGTCTGCTCTAAATTGGATTTTGTTTTCGTGGATAATGTAGAGATTAATTTTTTTTTGCGTACGATTGAAAATCTCTTATTCACCACCTAGTCCTGTTTTTCAATCCTCATCCTGACTAACCAACTGCCAAACCTATACCCATAAATTTTCCAAACTTAATCCTGGAATTATTACAACCGAATAGGCGTACACTACAGGGTGTCATTAAAATCCCTTACAATATTCAAATCTCATCATTCCTATGACGACCATACTCGGTGCAATGGTTGTTGTTTTTCTTGAAAACGGGGCCATACCGATCCCCGATTCTATAATTTTAATCTGTTCGATTTTTGTGGCATACCTGTGGTTTGAATTATTTAAAGGATTTCAATTACACTGTGTATAGTTTTCGATTGATTCACTGAGATACTCAGTTTTAAATCGAACGATTTGTTATAAATACTAATTTTATGTTTATTCTGACGAGATTACGCCGAAAAAAAGTTTTTGTTCACCCAGTAGTACCCCAAACAAAACAACAGTATATAAATTCAAACAAAACACGAGAATATGAAGAGAAATCCATAAATTTTATTTTTATAGAAGTATGATGAAATTGACGAAGGAGACAAAGCCTTTATGTTTGAAAAAAGAAAAGAGAGAAAAAAGCAACTTACGTCATTATTTTTTACACCAAAGTCCCATTTTCAAGATGTTGGTAGCCAAAATTTTTTGATTTGATTTGATTTTGATGTTGATCGATCGAATTTTCGAGTCTTAGTGGTGAGTTTAGTGGTGTGTTTAGAAGGCCCAAACCGGTTTTTGAACTTATTTTTGAACCTGTTTTATGGATTTGTACAAAGATTATTCTGAAAATTCATGTTTTCTCCAACAAAGATTATTCCATTTTCGAAATTATAAATATTATTTAAATTCAGATCTAACAATAAGTTTATTTCAATGTTAATTAATTTTGATTTAATTCTAAATCCTAGTCCTGATCTCGATCTTAACAATTTCATGTATCGTTTAAAAATGTTATTTTTATACATATGTACCTATCCGAAAATCGATGAAACCTCTAAGGGCCTCTCCAAACGTAGTGGATTTGCGTATTTGCGGTGAGGAATAATAAACAAACATCACACTGGTGTTATTGTTTATTTATACTTTTCTCAGGTATAATACAGAGTGAAGTGAAACAGATGTATTAGAAAGCAGTCGCTAGGAAAGTGATACAGTCTATTCTGTTCCATTCTGGCCAAATTGTAATTGAGTTTAATAACTAAAAATTGTCTATTTATTTCCTAATGATTGCTTTCTAATACATCACTTCAATGTGTATTATACCCGAGAACAATGTACATAAACAATAACACCAGTTTGATGTTATTGTTTATTATTCCTCACCGCAAATACGCAAATCCACTACGTTTGGAGAGGCGCTAAAGCTTTATGCAGTAAAATAAAATTTTTAAAACAAACATTAAATGTAAATGTTGAAGCGATAGTATTGAACATAATGGGAAAGTCTGAAAGTTGCCTTGTGGTGGTTTTCCTATAAAGATCACTATATAGTGATAGTGAACGATTTTAAAACAACTATAATATCCATAAATACATTGAAATCAGCTTTCGTGTAAGGTATATACTTTTATATAGTTTTTTAATAAACAGATTCGATGCAAGCAAGCACTTTGAGTTTCTCAAATCAAAGGGGCTATTGTGGATGGAATTGTGTAAAGATACGATTCGAGAGAAGCATTCTCTATGAAACTTTATACATGATTTATGAAAAGAGATGGCACTGAATTTCTAGCTTCCTTATGGAGCTTTTCCTTTATAGTAAGTATATCTTGACTCGCACTCGTGCTTTTACGTAAAAGGGTGTGTTCCCTTTAAGTATTTTTATAGTTACCTTTTAGCGACTTACTTGAAAATTCAATTTACAAATTTGCAAAATTACTACTTCTAGTTTATAAATCTATACATAAATCTACCAATATTTTACTTTTACTTCATAATTATAGTAAAAATTGGCCCTATAAAACAATTATTTATTGGCAACTGGTTTCAGGTTGAAATTATTAGAAGTAATGAGAATTCCAGTATTTATCAGTCAACCTTTGTGGACAACAAACATAGTATAGCTATATGGCTGTCTTTTCATTTACATCATATGAACAATAGAAGATTGTCGGACACAAAAGCTGCAACATCCCTTGTTTCACAAAGCTTTACTAAAGCCATTGTAAAAGGTCGGAAGGTATTCCAATGAAAGATAGGCCAGACATTCTATTTAATTAAAAACGCACAAAAACAATCATAATTAAATGCGGTGGTAGACACTCACAATATGACTCTCTCTATTTAGAATCATTAGTATTTTATCCGACCTTAATTATCGTCTTTTTCTTCCCTTTAGGGATTTTTACATAAATCGTTTGGTTGGTTTCATGGTTTTTTTATGAAGGATGGTTTTTTTGATATCAAATTTGTGTGTGTGTGTGTGTATTGCCACGGCACATTTATATTAGGGTGAACAGTAAAATTATATTGTTTGCTATAAAATTTGGGAGAGAGCATGTTCGAGAACTGATAACACTTTCGGGGATTTTTTTCTGGTAAAATGGATTATACTAACACACCGAAATTTGTCATTTTAATAGTTGATTTAAGCGACTAAATCTTAGTCAATCTCTAAATGGTTCATGTTAATCCTTATAATGCACTAGAATACGTATAGGTATAGATGCACACACAACTACTCTACTAATTAAACAACAATTTGATTTAAATGCACCGTCTTCACTGAATAATACCCCTATTACGTTGACAGTTTGATTGGATGCCTGTCGCAGCAAACAACAACCTTCCATTCATATACGATGCACATTATTGAAATGCATCCAAATTCGACGGCACATCTAACACGAGCGGCAATTAATTATATAGAAGCAAAACATTTTCATTTTATTGACAATATATAGGAGATGAATCTAAATCCTGTTTTATGAAGTTATCAAAGTCGGGCAGACATACAGAAGGCAGGCACATTAAAATCACCAAACAATCAACTAGATTAGATGAATTGTCATTTGAAACCATTGATTGTATTCAGAATGTAGTGAACACAACTTAAATGACTTAATCTGGCGTTGACGCGACTATTGTGCCAAACTCTAGGACTTTCACTCTAATCCACCCACCACATAGTCATATCACAATTATCCCTAACTCATTGTCATTCATCTGTAAGTCAACTAAACTATAATATGAATGAAATAATGAAAAGTAGTACTTAATTCATGTTATCAACCATAAAATTGTAATCTCTGAAACTTTCAGAAATTGCTTCTGGTAATTACTATTACCATAAATATTGGCGACAGTTCATCCACGCTATTTTTAATGTATAACGGTCAAAAAGAGACGTTAGAATCCGTTAAGACCGTTGAT
>JAZBHA010001173.1:0-27846 GCA_037464855.1 Iselma pallidipennis | reverse complement strand
ATAGTATGTAACACTCGTACGGAAAGGGCCATTGCAAAACTCGTGTTGCAATGTAGCCCTTTCCGCACTCGTATTACAATATACTATTATCACCAGCGTTACATAAAATACTGAAAATGTTAGTTTTCCAATTTCGCTATCAGACTGATGAAATTATCGCCTGCTTGTGCCAAGATTCGAAAGGACTAAATTAGACTGATTCGGATCGAGGCATTGTTTCTTATGCGAATCTTCGCCAGTCAAATTCTGGATTGATTTAGATTCGCTTGGTCTAAAGTGGGTCTTAAGCAAAACAGAGCTTATAAAATTGAATCATCAAGGCTAATTAAGACGGATGATAATTTTGAGCGTCCTTTAGGATATATTTATGTTGAAGCACCGCCAGGACTATCGCCCTTGCACTCTATCTCTGTCTCAAACTATAGTATGAGAACGACGCACACGTGTGCGATGTGCGATGGACTGGATAGTGCGCCATCATGAATGTACCCTTAGATTAAAATAAAATCTCTTTGTAGTGAAAATTGATTTAGACAAGATCAAACCAATATTTTCAAAAGTTGATTACACAAAAAAATGCCACAAATTGTCCTCTTTCGGTTTTTTTTTTTTTGATAAGGTTTCCTATGCTTACTGCACCGTACATTACGATGTTTTTTTCCCCACATAATTGATTTATTGTACATACTTTTATGTTTTTTTTCTTTTACTAGTCATCCTGTTGAAAATATTGACCATACTATACCAACTATATGTATATCCGAGGTCAATATAGATTGTTATAACAAAGGATGTTTCACCATTGGGAATATTAAACATTAATAATACACCGATGGAACGAGTTGATAAATTGGGAACAAAGATAAATGATAATTGAAAACACGAGGGACCACCTTCTAGATGAAAATATGCGGTTTTATCCTATTTTACACTATGAAGGACACGACATTTTATTAGTGAGATAACAATGAAGAAATTGAGGATAGATCTCATTAAGAACGGAGAACTATATATTAAAAAAAAAACTTAATCTTAAAAAAAAGTCCATTTAAAATCGATCATCCACAGATCATTTCTTTTGGTCATTCCATGGAGATGACAATTGAAGCCAACAAAACCGAAAAAGAAATCTTACTCTGTATTCGACTGAACTCTGATAGGACAATGTTTCAATGGTAATAAAAGAGACTAAAATCTATAGTTAAGAGTGACTCAATTGTATCAGACACCGAACAAAATTGACTCAATCACGGTGATAACCACTGTTCGTAACGGATAAAAGACGACAAAAGGAGATCGAACAGAGGTGATTTCTTTGGAGGGTAATCGCTGAATGCTATTAGAAAAAGAAGGCAAATTGCGCAAATCACTTATTTTACAGTGTGCGCAGTCGCTTCCTCTTTTTCTAATAAGATTTAACATTACTGTTTGTCTTAGCGCATGTACCGTGACAACAAGATTTCAACATTATTTCGAGATGTTTAAAAAGTTATGAAAAATTTTTGTGTTAACAAGAAAATTAGTAGGTTTTACCATTCCTTTTTAAGTGACTAATAAAAATTTATTTATATTGTTGTAGATTGCCGAATTATTTTTTTTTTATATTACATGCAATAATATTATCTTTACAATAAAAAATAAATTATAGGAATATAAAATACGTTGCGATCTTTTATTGTCAGTAAAAAGTAATAGGTAATTTAAGGCAAAAGAAAAATCGTACTTTGAGACACAAATCGAGCTTTTCTGCTGGACAAATAAAGTTCATAGTTAATAAAATTTCAGAGTAAAAATTGGAGAATTTGGCATCAAATTTGATGATTTGTGTTCTTTTAAAAAAACTCCTTATAATCGAACGAAACGAAGCAATGTTAGCAAATAAGTTTCAATCATATAATTGTTTTGATTAATAATAATTATATGTGGAATTTGTTCATTATTCCATTGGAAATTATAAATCATATTCAATAAGTTTTAAAAGACATATTGATTAGTTTTATTTACTAATTTAGAATAGAAATTGCGGAATTCCTATTGAATTTCATTATTGATTAGATTGTTTTCAAAGCAGCAATTCCACCGCATTAATTCCAAAACAATATCCATTTATACATATGTACCAACATTTATCAATTATAAAAGGTAATTATTCCAATCGATTTTTAAATTATATTGGAATGATTTGAATAATAATTCGTTTTGATTCAAGTCACTTACGAATCTGAGCTGGCAAATATTCTTGTATGTTAAGTAGCTGAAGATCTTCTCAATGATTTCTTGGGGTAAATCCAGAAAGTTGATCTGTTTTGTTGGTGGTGTTGATGATGTTGATTGTGGTGGTTGTGGTGGTGGTGATGATGGTTGTGTAGGGTTGCACTTGTTACACTGTCCTTGGCTGGACGATGCAATCGCCACACTATTCCTGGTTGATCTTGCTGGTCCATTATCAGTTGGATTATGTTCTGGACATTCGTTATTACTGTTGTTGCCTATGGTCATCTGTCTTGTATAAACCATAGTTTTCGTTTTTTTTTTTGGTTTTTGTGGCCAAATCTTTTAAAATACTTCCTAGATATTACCGTCAGAAATGCTTCATCTATGAAGAGAGGAAAAAATGAGAGAGTTGAATAAAAAATGTTTTTTAATCACTTGAATTTATCAATAAATAAATGAATTAATTCAATTAATTATTAAATCGATATTACATAATTCGGGTAGGATAGAAATTTCGTTAAAAACTTGTAGATTATTTAACGAAAATTCCGATTTTCCATCGATATGTCAAACTTGAATTAAAAATGGTCGAACTTACCCAGAACAACAGATTTTCTATTTTATTTAGAAATAAATTAAACATAATTGTACATATTTTTAATTATTAATTTTTATTGAAAACACTCATCTAATTAGTAATTAAATTTATTAGTTGTTTTTTTTTGTTGATTTTTTCATCAAAATTGTAGATAATATTTTAAGAACAAAGATTGGTATAAATTTGACGGTTTACTGAATGTTATTCTATAGCTAAGTAATGAACCTTTCAAATCAGTTGGAATCAAAGTTAGGACTGGTGGTGTGGTGAGGGGAATTAGTTTGGTGACGAACCAGTCCGGGACGATACTAGCGACAAATCGAAAATATACGCGCGCAACATTTTCAACCAATCGAATAGCGTTGTGTGCTGAGAAGAAAATTTCATTTTCAGCCCGCCAAATTTGAAAATTTCATTAACGAAAATAATTTCAAGTAATTTTCCTTAATCTATACAATATTACTGTAAATAAAAAATACAGTGAAACTCGGTTATAACGACATTCAAGAACCTGGAAAATAGTGATGCTATATCCGGGTTTCCACAAGATGGGACAAAAAAAGACTATACGAACGGTATTTAAAACTACCATAGACCGTTTTACTGGATTAGTTGGGTGTCAATAAACAAGTGCCTACGTTTCGCTCTCTTGTGGAGGCTTCTTCAGGCCTATTTTTTTTTATCTGTTGAATTGATCAATTTGAACTGACGACAAATTTCAGTTATTTGTCGACTATATAGTTTCATGGGTTTTCATAATTTTACTTTTTCTTCTATTTTGAAGCCATTTTCATCAAAATACATTCAATAGAATTTGAAACTAAACTGATAAATCAATGCATAAAGCCAGGCATCCCCAAATTATGTACAATAGTAAGGAATATTATTGCAGTTGAAAAATCACGGTTTGGGATAATTTTGCGTCGTTATACCCAAGGTTAAGCTCTGTGATGATCGGACTTTATTTTTAGAGCAAGAAGGGCAGAAGTTAGGAAAGAAAAATCTCTCCGTGTATCTGCACCGTTGTATAATGTTAATAGAGAGTTTCGACAGGATCTACGCTAAGGGAAGTGTTTACCCTATATTCGAGCAGAAAGAGAAAGTCAATTGTGTAACTAGTTTGCTTTACATTATGCGCAGTCTCTCGTCTTTTTCTAGCAGGATTTAGCGATAGGATTGTAGAAACTCTAACATTTTACTTACTTCTTTGTGCTAACTGCCAATAAAATATTAGCATAATGGCCGACGCTGTGACTACTTTTCTTATTCGTACGACCTGTGCCTCTCAATGGCCCCTCATTTAACCTATTTCAAGTTTAACAGACTCTACCGATGGACAGTTGAAAATATGACAAGTTATTATTATTTGTCGATTTTATTGTTCATGTTAATGTAAAAAAAAGTATATAATTCTCGATATATGTTGGGTTTGTGTAATTTTGGCTGATTAAAGAATCGAGTCCGGCCCTGTGTCGGATTTGAATTTGCCGCGTCACGTGGATGACATAAATAGCGCGGTAGAAATTTAAAAAACTAACCTCAAAAACTAAATGTTGACAATATTTGTGTAGAGTTGAAACGAATTTAAGGAAAATGTTTAAAAAACATTATAATTTTTTGTATTTGAAACGATCAATTCATAATTGGACGAAACCAATTGGCTATGATACCGGAATTAAAATTTACAATTGTATAACAAGGAAAAAAGAACCTTTAATTGTTAAAAATAAAGATTTAGTTACTTGGTACACTTGTGGTCCTACAGTTTATGATTCATCTCATATTGGACATGCAAGTTGTTATATAAAACTGGATATTATACAAAGAATCCTAAAAAATTACTTTAAATTAAATCTAGTAACTGTAATGAATATTACTGATATTGATGATAAACTGATAACAAGAAGTAATGAATTAAATATACCTGTTAAAGAGATTGCTATCAAATATGAGAAGGAATTCTGGCAAGATATGAAGAATTTAAATATAACAAATCCAAATTATGTAGTACGAGTTACAGAGAATATGAATAAAATCATTGAATTTATTCGACAATTAATCGAAAATGGTAAAGCATATAAATCAACTGATAATTCGATATATTTTGATACAAAACAAACCCAGAATTATGGTAAATTACAAAATATCAATGAAGAAATCATAGAAATACCACATAAACGATCCAATATGGATTTTGCTTTATGGAAATCACATAAACCGAATAAGATCTTTTGGGAGACTAGTTGGGGTCCAGGTCGACCTGGATGGCATATTGAATGTTCAGCATTAGCTAGTCATATATTTGGTTAATATTTTATCAAATTTTTATAAATCTCTATAACTCAAATCAATTCTTTTATAGGTAAAACTATTGATATTCATGCTGGTGGGATTGATTTAAGATTTCCACATCATGAAAATGAAGAAGCACAATCATGTTCGTATCATAATGTTGATCAATGGGTTAATTACTGGTTACATACTGGACATTTACGATTACGAAATAGTGAGAAAATGTCGAAATCATTAAAGAATACAATTTCGATAGGACAATTATTGGAAACTGTATCACCAGATACGTTTAGAATGGCTTGTATTATGTCCCATTATAGAGCTGGTATTGAATTTGGTGATGATTTTATGAAAACTGCTCAGAATCTACTGATAAATTATAAAAATTTCCTCAATACTTGCAATGATGTTGTTAATGGTTATATAAATGCAACAATTAATGCTGATTTACTTACGCAATTACTAACAGATTCTACGATTAAAATACATGAAGCAATACTAGATGATTTTAACACACCTGCTGTAATTAATATTTTGAATGAAATTGTAAATACTACAAATTCTATGCTACATTCAACTAGTCCATCGAATAATTGTGAAATCTTACCAATTCTAGCCATATCAAATTTAGTTGTGAATACTTTAGAATTGTTCGGTATTAATATTATTGAAGATATTTCAAAATCTTATAATAATTCTGATTTTGTTGATATCATGAATATTTTAAATGATTTTCGGAAAGATATTAGACAAGTAGGATTATTGGAGAAGAATCAAGCGATTTTAAAATTGTGTGATCGAGTCCGTGATAATGTTAAACAATATGGGATAGTTATTAAGGATCATGGTAAAATTTCATCCTGGTCATCGTCGTCATAATAGAGACTCAATTAAACGAAATATTGGAGTAAACCCATTGTTTTATATCGTTCAACCAACATGAGATTTTCTCCCATCCCATGTCTCCATCATATTTCTGTTCTATTGATGGTAACTTACTATTGTTTATAACCAGAATGTTTACCAAAGACAAAATATTGAAATATTGGTCAAGTCAAAAGTCAAATATAGTTTCGTTTAATTGATTATTCAAAAACCGAAGATCCTTTGTGAAACAATCCTTATTTGGGATAGACCCACAAAATATACGTTTGAATGGCTATGGTCAACAGAATTGAAGCGTACAAGTGTTATTGCCAAATGTTAGAGAAACCATCCATAGATAGAATCGGTTGGTGAAGGTCAGGAATGGTACATGATGATGAGGGAGGAGATTTTATTGCAGGAAAAAACTTGTAATTTTGACCATGACGGGCACCGTCATGTTCAGTTTAATCACATTAAGCAAGATAAAGGAAAAAAGATGAGTTGATCCAGAAAGGACTTTGTTGTTATATAATGCAGAATATGCCAGTGAACAAGTTTTTTTTGGTATCAAAGTATGATCAATAGAAGTCAAGCGTTTAAATAACGATGTTAATGACCATTGTAGAAGATACCAAACATTCAATCAATTGATGAAGGTCAGGAATAGCAGCTGATGATGATGATGAGGGGAATACAAATTCCTAAACTATTGTACTCGCAAAAAAGCTCCAATTTTGACCATGACCGGCACTATTCTGCTTCATATTATAGGTAAAGCAATCGAAAGGAAAAAAGTGAGTTAATCCATTTGGTCGTTACATAACGCAACGAGTTTCTAAGCATCCAAAATATGGTCTAAAACACAGGTCATTGATTTGTGATTGAAAAAATGGCATTCATATTATTATCCATGGTCATGGTTTTGTTAAATTGTGGTATAGTTTTATTGCATACTCGAATTTGACCACCTTACTACCTCTGAGTTTGTGTTTCTTGTTATTTTTCTTTTGTGTGTTATGGATTACGGGGACCTGGCAGGGTTAATACCTTACCTTATAAGTAACATAGGTTCCTTTGAGACACAATCTAGGATTATTTGCAGATTTGTTACCTTGCCTTTCAACTATGGGAAGATAAGCTGTCAGTTTTTGTAATGAAAAATACTCAAATTATGTCTGTCTTTAACTTGTTAATTAAATCGGTGATGAAACTTGAGTTTTAGGGCCTCCAGCTAAAAGGACCCCCTCAATAAAGCCGAAACTTGATAGTACAATCTACCTTTTTTTGGCCCACAAAAAACGTAAGTTTCAGGATCCTGAATGCCTGAATCCGTCACTGGTTCTACAATAATTTAGTTGTGGACATTCGGGAACACTCTGTATATCTGTGATAAAGCGAATTCAAATTAATTAGGGAATTTTGTTGGAACTGTTGGTAATACAATGACAGATGTCAAAATTTTGAGGTTGACATTTCAAATTTGAGGTTAATATTTAAAAATTTGTTTGCTCTCTGTGTATAAACAAGTTTGTCAATTGATAATAATATTGAGATTGATAATAAAAACATCAAAAAAAAAATAATGGAAGAATCAATTGAATCATCACCATCAAAATCTCGAAGATCTGCAAAGGAGAAAGAACCGAAAAAAGTGGATATAGAAGAACTTAAAGATAAGACTAAACTCCCATGCTGGAATTGTAAAGAAAAACTAGTTATTATCATAGATCGAAGTGAAGATGATAATTGTACAAATTTTAAAACCAAAGATGGTCAATTAAGTCCATTAACAATGTTGAAACATTGTTTAAAATTTTTCGTACGTACCAAGAATATGATTGATAAAAAACATGAATTTGCTATTATCACATTAAATGAAAATAATGCAACTTGGTTGATGGATTTCACAAATAATATTGATGAAGTTGATAATTGTATAGAAAATATAGATGGTTGTGAACCTGAGGATGTATTCAATTTAAATAATTTATTTAGACTCCTATCGGAAAATGTTCAAGTGCCATGTTTCGATGGAAATGATAATGTACCAATGCCACCACCATACGTGGTACGTTGTATCTTATTATATGGACGAAGTTATACAATACCAAAACTAAGACATACACACGAAATCAATGAACTAATGAATAAACCATATTTTATTGTGGATGTTGTTATGACACATGAACCGGAAGATATTGATAATAATTGTACAAAGATCTGTAAAGTATTACAGAGTCTTGATATGAAAGGATTTGCTTATTTTTTTTCGGTGGAACGCAATTCAAAAAAATTACACGATTCAATGAGGATCTTATTATCGCATGTCCTGCAAAGACCCGTTCAAAATTTGGCTAATTATAACATAAAAGATGATTGATTCATTTGATTTATCATTTTTATATTTCATGTATTTTCAATAAATATATTAGCATTAAAAATCAGTACAATTTATGTCCTATTGAGAGTAATTAACAAAATAAATAATAAATAATAATAATAATATGGCATCATTGAGATGATTTGCACGATTTGCTACGACGATGCAGTTCGAGTTTATCTTTACGATTAAAAGTCTTATCACAGCTATCACATTTAAATGGCCTGCTACCACTATGAAGTCTCATATGTCTTGTTAAATTGGACGTATGTGCAAATTTCCGTTGACATATCGTACATATGAACGGTTGTTCACCAGTATGTTTACGTAAATGTTTATTTAAATCACCTTTATGTGTAAATGTTTTCTCGCAATGATCACATTTCATTAGTTTTTTCGTTTTTATTGTTGTTGGCGGTGAGTTTTGGTGGCTTGTTGATGGTCGATTTTTGATTTCTTCAATATAGTCAGTCTTATCTTGATTTTGTTCAATTACATCAACTAATAATGGTAAACTACCATATTTATAATGACATTCGGAACATTTACAATTATATTTGTCGTAATGTTTTTCTTCTTCTTGAGTTTCTTCGTCATCATTAGGAACTTTTGACATTTTTCTATCATGTGATGCTTCTAATTTGATTTGATTCAAATAGATGCCTTTTAGAAATCTCGTAAAATTCTCCAAATTTACTTGACACTCCGTACAAGTAGATTCTTCTAAATTAATCTACAAATAAATTTATTTAGAAAAAATTGAGATAAAATGCCTACAAAAAAATTACTCACAAATTCGAGACTTTTTTTGAACACTAGCTCGTTTTTTTCATTCAATACCCATAGATTATTATGTGAACAAGTTAAATAATTGTCATCAGTTTTGTGTTCCATGATGCACAAAAGTTTCACTATAATCGGGGAAATATGATTGAGAATGAGTAACAACTTTCCAAGATTATTTTGCCGGGGTTTTTTGACTGATCCGAACACATGCGCCAAGTCTGAATTGACGTCATTCTTACGGGGAAATCCTGCAAAAATCATGGGTACGGTTATAAGAGTACGGAGTGAGAGGCGGTTAATGTCCGGAATCCCCATTTACTCCCCACCACAATAAAATAATAAATATGTATTAGACACATGTATATACATATGTGTACATATGTAGGTATATAGGATATACTCGTATAACCACACTACTCCGGACTCCTGAAGAAAATAGTGAAAAACCCATATCGCCAACTTTTTGATGAGATAACGAATATCTTCCGTATTTGCCAAAAAAAACCGCAAAAGAATTATGAATGATGATTATTACGTTTACCGATTTGGTTTAAAATTAACTGATTGTGAGAGAAAAAACTACTGGAATATCCCAGTTTTTGCTAAGAAATTGGTTTTTGCTCAAGTTTTTGATTGCAGTGTCGTTGACTTGATTTCGACACCTTTATTATTTCTACATCTTTAACAATCAATTTTTCGATTACCTATCAATATTTGTGCCATTATCCTTGAATCACATATGATACATAAGACCAGGACCGGCTTTAAGTTTTTCACTTTCACAGAATTGCTTGCCGCTTCTTCATGTTTTTTAAAAATCACCCGAAAAAGTTTATTTTGCGCACCGGAAATAATATTCTGTGCCTGATTGCACCATTCTCTATCAATATTTAACAGCGAGTTAGCGAAACGGTGTTTCAGCGGGAGTTCCAAATGTGTACAAAGCGCTTAGACTATAATATGCCTCTCACACTTTTGGAGTTTTCTAATATTTTTAAATTCCTGCTGGAGAAGACCTGCTTTCAAATATTGTTGACAGAGAATAGTGCAAGCGGGTATTATTGTTGACGTTTTATATTAGTTTTTATTGATACCTTTAGGTATATTCAGATAGAAGTATGGTCTTGAGGAGCAGGAGAGCAAAAGAAATGACAGAGATTAGCAATCTTTGATACATGAATCTGAGCGTGATGAAAGGACGACGATTCCCCTCCATCAAATGCTGTGAATGGCTTTGGGGCAATGCTGTTATCCTGCTTCAATGCTAATATCTGTCAAACCACACTTTTATGTGAACATACCTGTATAATTACTGGGTGTCCAAATTAAAATCTTCTCAATATCTTTTCTGTTTGTAGGAAAAAAACTACACAGGCGTCGCTACGTAGCTATATTTAAAACTATCCGCTTTCTGTGTAAATGAAAAAGATATCGCTACGCGATGGGACATCCGGTACATATACATTTTTGTGGCAAAATGCTACTGGTGTCTAGAGCCGACCCTGTACGATACGGATTATAATTAATTCAAAAATTTATCGACACTTTTGCACGTAGTACTCAGTTTATTTTTCTTTTCGAACTTTTTCTTCTCTGCATTTGTACAACTTTCTTTAAGGACTTGTTTATGAATTTACGTCATTCTTGTGACCGTTTTAGTGTATTTTTTTTTGCGAAACCACAATCATTTTATGTAACGCTCAAGCGACTACCTCAACACATCTTGATGATCATCAATTTAACAATTCTATTTTAAAAATTTCAAGAATTAATTTCCATCTTCTTATTACGTCATTAAGGATAGAGTGAAGAGGAAAAAAACACCAGTAAAGACAAATAAAGTACAGTAAAACCTTGATATAATGCTACCATAATTGACGTGCTAAAAAATTTCATGAATATCCTATAGCTTATTGTTAGAGGAAAATCGACAATCAATTGTTAGCTGAACGTTTTTTTCTTTTTGTTTCAAGAACTCTTAAGGTTTTTATTTACTTTTGACGCTCTTTTCTAACAATAAGTAAAACAAAAAATAATACTTAGAATAAAGTAGTTAATTATAAACATAAGAGTTGTCTAAAAATATTATAAATTCGTACTGAAAGAAGAATAAAACGATAATAATAAGTAACCAACAAAACAAATTAAAGAAAAAATTAAAAAAAACAGTCATAACTAAGTATTATTAAAAAAACCTAATAAAAACTTTGAAAGCCATCCCCAAAAATCGAAATTTCAACAAAATAATTGAAATACTGAATCAAAGTAGCATTTTACTGAAAATTGATTTATTGGGTAGTTCACTCTGATAATCGTTTTTTTTTTGTCAATTAAAGAAATGTTCAAATTTGGAGACACGATTTATTTTTGTAATTACATGGGAGGTCCATCAGAAATGCACCATCATAGGTATTGCACCATGATATCCGAAAGTTCACAATTTGGACGATTACTGAAATATCGAAACATAACACTTCAGTCTATAGTCTAACTAATTTGACTTGACTCCCTTAACTAAAGCAATACAGTTACCTGTCAAAATAGATAGACAGAAGATCGGAGACAAACTATACCTCTAGTAGCAGGTAGTTAGAGAATGAAACTCTCGAATTTTTTTCGTTTCTTCCTTTGCTTCCCCTTTCTTTCACCTTTTTCGGATTGGGAAACTCTATTTTTGCGGTTGCTTTATTGCCTAAGTTAGAAGGACGAAATGAAATTAGCTGAAATATATGTTGTTTAATGTTTGCTGTATTATGAAATATTTATTAAAGTAGCACCAGTTTTTAACAGACAAGAGGATTCAAGGATTCAGGTAGTGGTTCATACTCTTCAGGTTAAATAATTGGCAAAGTTTAAACACTTTTTCATTACAAAGAATTGAATGGGCAATAATAATAATAATAATAATAGTAATCTAACGTCTGGAAAATACCAAACGAAAAAAAAGTAATTTAATTTTTTATTTAATAACAAATACCTAATGTTTTTTCTCTTGAAAATTTTTTGTCGTTTAATGATTTATTTTTTAAATGTTTTCTTCACTACATTTCCACTATAGAAGATTAATGAAGTGTAAATTGTAAAATGGAATATTTGATAAAAAACAGGAAAAAATCTGTAGACATGTTTGAACCAGACAGCAGACACATTAAAAAAAGAATTCAAAGAAATAATAGTTGAATGGTATTACAATAGACTTCCACTAATCCGACTGCTTAGTACCTCGATCTGCGACTAATTCGAATCACTTAAGGAAAGCCTGCATTTTTTGATTCAGCTTTTTTCGAACTTTCCTATTACATTATTACATTGGTACGAAAATAGTTGAAATGGAAACTCCACGACGAAGATTCTGGCACTCCATGCTGTGCAATGTTCTGTCCGCTTCAACGTGTAAGCACCCTTAGTTTTCGATTTTATTTACCTACTGTTTGGCTCTGTAAAAACAAGATTTTTTTCTTCTAACTTTGTCACTTCTCTTTCTGAAAATAAGAGGGCATTATGTTCTTTCTTGTTTTTAGAAAGAGAAGCGAACAGGTTAAAAGACAAATCTCCTTGTGTCACTTTTTTTGATAATTTTTCTTTCTTCTCTCGCTACACCTAGGAAAGTAAAGTTTTCTTTTTGAAGATCAATTCGAAAATAAGTAACTTAAGGAGAAAATAGTCCTCGGATTTTCGGGCATATAGTATGTATTGTACTTAGGAAAATAAATTCTTGATGAAGCGTAGAAATTGGACTGCTCTGAATAATTATAGGCCCAAACAACATTTTTGTTGAATAATTTAGTTTGTCATAGTGTTTCTCTTTTTGTCTTTATCACATATGATGAGTCAACATCGACGATTTTCTAAAGGAAATATGAAGGCCTTCCTAATTTTCGGTTTTGTTACATAAAAAGTTGTGTTATTCCTGGTATGCCAGCTTACAGATGTATACGCGTATTCACAGTTTTACAAGAGTATTTTTAAATATTCAGGAAATTATTCCTTCTAGGCATCAATGAAATTTTTTATAATAAACAGCTTATTAATTATATAATTTAAGATATGATAAGGATCCGCAATTGTTGAATGATTGAGGAAAATCTTAACAACCTTTATTATTATTTTTTTTAGACAAATAGAAATAGGAAATTCAAGACAATACACCTGCGCCTCGACTTATACGAGTATTTCGTACCGTAGAAGTTGAAAATCGTATAAGTCAAGACTACTGGTTTCCATGGTAACGGCATGATGTCTGTCACATTGACAACAATTGTTTGCACGTTTGCACTGGTGCAAATTTTATCCGTCATGTGCATTTTGTTTTGAAATCACCAAGATTTCTGCGGAAAAGTGCGCATCATTTGAAGGGGTAAATCGTATAAGTCGAAATGTTGTCCCATTTTTCCCAACATGTATAACCTCAATCGTAGAAATCGAGTCTCTTATAAGTCGAGGCGCAGGTGTACAGGCTGGTGTTCAGAAATAACGATAGAACATCTAATAGCGTCATTTCTTAATTAATTTTGACACGAATTAGTAATACAGTCTAAAATTATTAAGACGCACTTAAAGGACGAAAATTAGGGTAGAATGTTTAGAATTTTTGAGGGCATTTTGCCAGAATGTCGAAACCTGAATGTTGCAAAATTAACAATGACAAATCTTATATATTTATGTATTAATAAATTATATTATTCGATCTTATTTAATATAAGAAGTAATTACTGAAACAGTTAATGGCCAATCTGAAAAGGGAACTTTGTAACGATAATATTTATAATTTTTAATTTGAAAATGTTTGTTATAAAGAATGATAAATACTTACAATTAGTGCAATATGCATTATAACATGTAATAAAGCAGGCACATGATGATAAAAACAAAATAATATTAATATAAACATTTTTATTGTAATAATCATATAAACTTTATATACACTTATCGTAAAATTTTATTTTGTACAAATAAATAAAAATTAAAATTATCACAGTTAACAGGTATCTTATTCGTCTAGTTTTGATGAACATTAAAAATTCAATGATAAACTTTTAATTATACTAATACTAACAAGTATTAAAATATATGCTTTAGTAGTTCGGATTGAAACAGCACCAGAATTTGAACAATAATTATTATATATACGTGGGAAAACTTTTCTAATAAAATCAGCAAAAAATCCAGTTTCACATGTTGTACTATTATGGATATCTGTTGGCATATAATTACCACATGTTGGAAAATTCGCTGGTACTGGAGGCATTTCATCATCATCGCCTATTTTAAATACAAGAGCCATACCAACTTCTACATGGAACTCAATATGGCAATGGAACAACCAATAACCTGTACACATAAACCAAAAATCAATAATAATAATAATAATAGTAATAACTAGATAGGTGATTGAATTACCAGGATTAGAAGCATTGAATCGAACTATTGTATAACCACCATCTGGTACTGTAACAGTATCTTTGATAGGAGCATCGATTAGATTTCTTTTGATTTGACCATTTTTATCACGTCGTAATACTTCTCCAACGGTTGTTGTTTTACCAAGTCGTTCCATAGCTACTACACGAAAAGCATGACCATGTAGATGGAATGGATGGTTAGCATCGTAAGCGAAACCTTTATCAATAAGTACCAATTCCACTATGGAATTGAGAGGAATCTGGAAATTTAGATAAAAACATAAAAGATTAAAAAAAGTTCAAGATTCTAGAGAGAGTAGTGCAAGACAGGGAAGTACCAAAATTTGGGGGCACCAACACTTGGGATGCGTCGAAAAATAAAATAAAGTGGGCTACCCACGACCTGACTTGATCAGCTTGTCAGATCAGACGCAATATCAGCTCGTGTGTAGGGTTGTCGTTTGACAAAATTGACTGCCCGATGACCTGACTTGGTCAGGTCAGGTAGCGCTGTTGATATAAACAATGATAGATAGGTATACCTATTATTCTCGGCAATTCAAACCGATTGAGCATATCAAGTGCCGTGTCAGACCATGTGTACGTAACGTCTATTTTCATCAAGGGCCTTGTCGGGCTGACCATGTCATATCGTGTGTAGCCCCCTTTAGAATATGAAAAGTTTTGCAGGCGCCAAATATGCTAGTGCCGGTTCTGTAGGAAGATTGGCTTAGAATTCTGCGGCGTTTCTCAATTTTCTTAATAAAATTAACTGACCGAAAATAAAGACGTTATTTCCGATCTTTGGTGAAAATTTTCAAATAAATTTCAATTTTTTGTTGAACAGAATAAATTTTCACTAAAAATATCATATCAGTTTTCTGTACCTGAACTTGAACGATAACGATATCAATTCGAATTTGAAACTATTATCCAATAGTATCCAGTATGGAAATCAATGGAGTAGAAGAGTGCTAAATATCGGTGATTATTGTAGAATTGTGTGAATTATTTGTGATCAAGAATATATCGGTGCTTGTGTGCGTGTTAAAAATAAATAAAATTGTGCAGTGATTAGTTTAGAAAGATCACATGAAGCTTCATTATCGGGAGTGTATCATTGAAAGGGTAAAATCAAGAAAAGATCGATCTTTATTTTTTTTTTTAATATTCTCTTCTTATTCGTAGCAAGTTTGGACAGACCAGAGGGGCACAACTGGTGAGTCCATTTTCGATTTTTGTTATAAATTTGCAAATGTTTATCGATTGAGTGGAAGCGGTTCTTTTTAAGCAATTTAGTAATTTTTTAATGACAAAAAGTTCAATTACTTACGTTGACAATATGTGTACATTCACAGTAATCTTTATCACAGCCTTCAACAGTTGTTTCATTACAAATCATTTGTTCATTAATTTGGTATCGTTGTGATAACAATGGGAATGGTAATAGTTTCATAGAAATATGATTAAGTTGTGGCGTTAATAGTTGTTTTTTCTTATCACTCACTAAAAAGAAATTATAGAAAATTAGATAAATATATACTAAGGAGCTAATTTAACGTTTAATTACCATTGTGGAAACCGTACGTTGGAAATTTATGAAAATGTGGATTATCAAGTCGATAAAAATCATAAGAAATATAATACTGGAAATCGGGTTTCTCCTTCAAACTAGTATCCCATTCATCTAGAGCTGAGAATTCAGGAAGACTTAATTTCCGCGTATCATTGTTCTCTATGCCACTATTAAGTGAATTAATTTGCTACAAATTCAATAAAAAATTTAGTAAAATTTGGTCGTGTGTCGAAAAACCAAAGTGTTACTTACCATTCCGGGTTTTTTAGATTTCTCATAATTGGGCTCATCATCTGGATACAGTTTATCGACATCTTTGTATTGTAAAACGGCAATTTGATGTGCCCTATTGAAACGTTCATCACAATCCATTAAACCACTGAATCTCATCCAGTAAACATCTTTCGGTTGGTCGGCCTTCAAAACGAAATCGAAACGTTCTCCAGCATATGTTACTATTGATTCAGCTAGAAAATCATTACACAATTATTACAAAAAAAAAATATTTAACAATAATTGATAAACAATCTTACTTTCAATAGCCTTGAAATCACTACCATCACTACTGATTGCTAATAATGTGTGATTATCAACGGATATTTCAATGGGACAATTAAGAAATCCGGCATTGATTACACGAAATCTGTATCGGGAACCCTGAGGATAGAGAACAAATTACAAAAAAAATATTGATTTTTTTTAAACTTGACTTACCTGTTCAACAACAAATCGGGCTGGTGGTATATAGGTAGTTGAGTTGTTATCTTCAAACATTTTGAATCGTCCATATCCGTTAATTAGTAGTGTTGCCGGTTTATTATCACCATCATTATGATGATGAGCCGTAAATTTATCAACACCAAGTTCTTTACCCCAATCTAACAATGTTATAGTATGTTGTGTTAGATCATAATCGTATAATTTAGCATGTGGATTCAATTCATCCGGTACACGAACGATAAAAGCGCCAAAAGCACCATCGGCCCGTTGAAATCCGGAATGTGAATGCCAGAAATGTGTACCAGGATTTTTGACATTGAATTGATATCGGAATGTTGTGCCTGGATGTATTGGACATTGTGTAACATATGGTACACCATCCATATATGGACTATCACGTTGATGATGTCCATGCCAATGTATTGTTGTACTATCACTATTCAATTGATTTTCAACATCAATTATAACTTCATCGCCCAGACAAACATCAATACTAGGTCCTGGCATTTTTCTATTAACTACTAATAGTGATCGTTTATTACCATCACCCGGTATACAATCTGGTCGATAACAATCCTCTGTGACAAATGGACAATCATAACAAGCTTTACTCAATGTATGATACCATTCAACCACAAAATGGTATCTACAGGTCATTGGGGTTGAATTTTTTACACATTTTCTGGCACAAGGATTCGGTTCATCCAACAGGATATATTCCACAATTTCAGTTACGTTACCTCTACCTTAAAAAAAAATTATACAAATACGTCTGTTAAAAAAAACTTGATTCATTAATTGATTGTTTTTTTAATAATTTAATTGAATTAAGATGAGACTAACACAAAAAAAAATGGACTTACCATCTTGGATGACTTCATAACATGAATTTCCAGCTATTAAACAACATACAATCACTATGAGTAGTGTTATTAAATTCATTGTTTCTTTCTTCAGGCTGAATAGAGCTGAAAATAAAAGTCAGAAATAATGTTTATTGTGAAACTATAAATCTTATGGGTATTGTTTGCGTAAATGTCTATATATTTTGGAAAAGTGCGCTCGTTAAACATAATTAAAACATAAAAGGATCATATACATCGTCTAGGATACAAGATAATACCAATTAATTTGCATATTTTTATTAGCTTATTGTTATTATTTTTAATAAATGAAATTTTTGTTGGAAACCTTCTAAATTTTACTTTAAATCATTTTTAAATGTACTGATTGTTTGTAGCTATTAGTTGGGAATATAAGCCTTGAAGTGATGAAATTAGATTTCCAAGGCTTTCCCAAGATACTTCCTTATAATATTAAATGAATCAACATCCTTTTATTTGTTCCTCCTTTATATCGTTTTTTGCTTCTTTTTTGGAAGATTGTTAACTTGAATGAAACTGTACGTGCGTCAAATGCATTTAATTGTTATTATTATTATTGTGGTGGTTCGAAAACATTTTAAATTGGTGTTTCTAGTAAAATTTACTATTTTTATCCTTGATGATTCTTTACCAAATTGAACAACAATAATTACAAAACAATTCAAGAGTGATCTATTTTAGGCAGTTTTTCTAATGGCAAATATATTAAAAAAAGAGCATATTAACAATAATTTGAATATATTTAAATAATAATTTGTTCAGTTTTATGGTTAGAAGAGTTTTTCATAATTGTTAAACACTTAAAAAATAAGAAGTGCAATCTAAGTCCTTGATAATCCTTTTATTACACCTTTGTTCTAACTGTATTTTAATAGCAACAAGCAAACTCCTGGTGCTCTTTTATCAGGCAACATAAAAATGGCTAGTCACAACCCTTTTTTTTTTAAATTACCCCATAAGTTGGCGACCAAGAATCTATTCTCACTTTCAATGTATTTTTTACTTTTTGTATTCATTGTCATTGTCACAGTCACCGAATACTGTCACTTTTAAGAATACTGAAATCGATTTGTGAAGGTTTAAGAAGATTAAAAAAATCATGTACTTCGACGGCTTTATTTTTTTCTCTATTGATCAAAATTGGGTTGTAAAAATTAGCACGGAGCAATGATAACAATTACACTATAAACTCGGATTACAGAGACTTGACTTACCTATATTGAACCAATTTTTTTTTTTAGTTTGAATTAAAGAGAGTCCACCTTATTTAGATTGTTCAATAAAAAAGAAAAAATCTCGAAATTGTCGGTCTTTACGAATGGTAATTTACATGATCATACTTCAAAGACTTTCAGTTTTTGTCCTGGATAGAGTCAGTCCTGTCTTTGTTTTTTTTTTAAAGGGGCCACATATAAAGTAATAAATACTTTCAGATTATTTTTAACATACCGATTAAGAAAATACTTCTGGTGCGATTAATTTTTGAACAAAAACACTCAATATCACTGGTAAAACTAAATTTTAAAAACGATTTGTAATTGAAAAAACTTTAAAACTCTAGGGTTGAAAATACAATCCTTTTAACAATCACAACAAAATCACCACCCTATATATAGTGTGCTATGTTCGACTATTTTGCTATAAAATCTGAAAACTAACTAAAATTTTCAGTAATCAAACATCCTTTAATATTTCAAAAAGAAAAAAAAATACAAAATTCCATGGTAGGGGACAACCGGCTACGTAAAGAAAACGTCATCTCTAGTAGGTATATACGTGAATGGAACATGGTAATGCATCAAAAAAAAAAAATTCATCCGCATATCTAGGTCCGGGCTTTTACCATGGGAGAAACCACAACCGCATTTTATTCGCAAATTATAACTCCTCGGATATAAGTGATTTGTATTCAAATTTTCCTGTGACTTAAACGAATTCTTAAAAATGTCTTGTCAGAAACATGTAATTTCATTTAATTGCCCAAATTATAAATTTTTGGTGGTAGGTAACTATCATCCGTTTCATGCATGGTTAAAATTGACAAATCTAGGTTGAAATTCTCGTATACATTTATAGCTAGTGAAAGCAAGGCCGTCACGTGAGATTTGATAAAGTCTTTTAACTATACACACTTTAATAATAATAAAGATTGTCGTAATCTTAGGAAATTGTTGAGGTTTTCTTGTAGTTTTGTCGAAAATTCCGTTATTTTTTCCTAAATGTCCATCAGACAATAGTTGCTTATCAGTGTAATTACCGGTGATTACTGTTCAAGTACAAAGTACAAGATGATTTTTCCAATTTCCGTCTAAATTGTAGGTGGATTTGCAATTAATTCGATTATAAAACATTATAGACTTAATTATTAATCCTTATAGATTACCTGATTCCCGTATTTATTTTATTCTATCTAGACTGAATTCAATAAATTCATAAAAGTATCACAAATAAAATGCGTTGAGAATATTATTTTGATGAAATGTCGAAATTTACGGCCTAGAAATAAATTATAGACAATTCACGTCAATAGTTTATTTGTAAAATTTTTAATTATTAAATTGAATGTAAAGGGATGACGTTACGGTTTAATGATTAGCTAGGACAAGGATAAGGATAAATCTTGACTTATTAATTGACTACTAGAAATAATAATTTAAATTTGATTACTTATTCAGAAATACTAGGAATTTTTCTTTCATACAGTCTCTGTATTCGATGTCTTGTTCTATTTGTAGTAAAAATGTGCTAAAAAGATTGGAACCAATAAACACGAAAATGTGATAAGAAAAATATTACTATATCATATAGAAAATACAATTATTGTACCTAATATAGTTTTAAAAAAATAATATTGTAAAATGTGATTAAGATAGAAATTTAAAAGAATTATTGCCCATTAAATACTATTTATTATCACTACAAGTAGGTAATTTTATAAATGCGTAAAAGTTTTTCTAATTTCGAAAATTTCAAATATGTGAATAAAAAATGGTAAATAATTTGTATAGCTGCAGCCAATTATCTCAATTATTTAATTATCTTTCTATTTGTTTCATAATTATTATATAAGGACCGAAAACCAAATATATTTTTTAAAGTCAAGTTGATTATTGTACTCTTGATTAATGAAGGAAATAATGTCCCAGAAAAAAATATTTAAAAACACATTACCTGTTCTTGCACAATAATCCAAATTTTTGGGCTTACAATTAGTAGAAAATCGAAGCTTCGAACCAATCACAACAAAACCACTATCATTAATTAATAAAGTTATTTAGTTGTTTATCAGTTTATTTTATACATAGAAAAGACGAAAACTGAATTTCATTAACGAAAATTTTATTGATATTTGCAAAAAAAGGGTCAGAGTAGGGGAAGAATTTTACATAAAATAACGTCATTCATATAGACATATAAAGATATTCTATACGGTTTTACGATTTTGGGGTTTTACCATGCTCTAGGTGTTGATTTTTTAATGATCCGTGATCTTTTTCATGTTTTCAGCATCTATACAATCACTTTCCTTTTTTTCTGTGCCTATCTGTTTGTTCCATAGATATTTTTTTTGTGGTCGAATAAGACAAGAAAAAAAAAACGATGTGATATTTAAAGTTTTATTTTTATTTAATGCAAAGACCTTGTTAGTGTCAATGAAAGTGTAAGCGAGCAGATACATTTAACTTGCTCGTTATAATTTTTGCAATAATCAAAATTATTCCCAATTTGTTAAACAATATAACGATGAATCTCATTATTTGTAAGATATTATTCAGGGGCTAACTTTGGGGGCTCTGAACTGGACTAACATTGTTGATTTTTCCTTAAATTTTCAATTGAAATTGTTTTTATTATTATTTTTTTTTTGAGCGCGAAGGGGCCCTTTGATTGAACGGGGCCTTGGACCATGCTTAAATCCGCTCCTGATATTAGTGTTAGAATGTTATGGATAGACCTTAGCCTTTTTTCTATTAATTATTGTATAATTGGGTGATTTAAAATTGATTTGATTACATAATATATAAACGTTGCTATCGGCAATAAAACATCTTTTATTGTTGTTGGTCATGATTCTTTAATTAAATTGTTGAAGTTGTGAAAAAAAAACACTTCATGGCGAAAATTATTCACATAATATAAGGATAATTTCATATATTTATGTACAAAAAAATGGAAATTTAGTTTAATTACAACAATTAACAACTAATCGAACTAGCAGACGTCTGTTTAGCACATTTGAATTTAGTTTTCGTCTCATAAACTTCTAGAAAACAGAATTACATTTACATTGAAGTGTGATAAGGAAAGCTCCTAAATTTGTTTGAAGTGTATTTGTAATGAGTGTAGGAATAAGGGATAAATACAGCCCTTTTGGTCACACGGTTCTGTTTTTTTTGCTGTTACGTTTGTAGAGTATAATAATAACATTGTTACATGACATAACAAGTTTGTTTGCCAAAAGATGAACTATTGGAGAAGCCTGCTGTAAATGTAATTGGCTATTGTAGTTTCTGCTGTTTAACATAGAAAAAATGCTCGTCGCACCAGGGCCGGCGCTAGCATATTTACGCCTCCTGCCTACTGCAAACCACGCTACTAAAGTTTTCTTGCGTTATTTTTGTAAATGGTGGTCTGCCCGATTTTTTTTGCGTTTTTTCGAAAATAGCTAGACTAAACATTAGTGAGCCACCATTCAATGAGAAATAAAAAAAAACAGTAATTAAGTTAATTATTCTGCATTTTCTTTGTTTATTCCTCAAACCTGTTTCAAAAACGGCTACTTAAGCTAGATTATCATATCAAAGTACTTACATATTAATATTAATGGAGCTGCCCATCCTTGATGGGTTATGAAGAATAATATAATGAAAGCAAAAATCCGGGTCCAAGGAGTATATTTTTTAAAAATTCTTGAGAACCGGTTTTGGCTTATGAAGCTGACGTGAAGAGCTGATGATGACTGCATAAGCCGAAACCGGTTCTCAAAAATTATTAACAAATATACTCCTTGGATCTGAACATCTAGGTATTTCTGCTTTCATTTTACCATTCTTCATATCAAAATACAGTTTTCGTACAAGTAATATACTGTGATCATCTCATGTACCATATTTCTTATTGAATGTCCAAATCAATCATTTTTTAAAAAATAAATTTTTGAGGTACACGTTCAAATACGGTTTCTGTAAACGTATAAAGGTATATCCAAAATGAAAGTGCGGTCTTGAGGAGCACAAGAGCAAAAGAAATAATGGATCTCGGTTGTGAATGGTATTGGGATAATGTAATATCAGATCTGTTCCGACTAGAATCCAAAACTACCAGAAAAGTCCGGAACAGTCAAACGCATGCGTCAATGAGTTAAAACCGTTCAAACTAGACTATCGGCGTATGCTTCGGACTTCCCTGATTGTTTTGAATTCTAGTTGGAACATACCTATCAATTTCGGCGTGTTGCAAACGTTAGTCTTATTATCTCGCTTCAATTCATGTATCCAAGATAGCTAATATCTGTCATTTCTTTTGCTCTTGCGCTCCTCCAGACCACACTTTTATTTGGACATACCTGTAAAGTTTTCTATTGTAACACAATAAAAGTGAAATATTTAGGAAATACTTCTTGTAATTATATGATTATTTGGAATTATCAACAATAAAAAAAGAATAAACATGTGAATAATTTTTATTGAAAAAACAACAAAAATCTCCACTATTCCATAGTATTTTCACTAACATTACAGCCAATTGTTAAATATTCATTTTCATTCAAATCACCTCTATTCAAATAAATACCAAAAGAAATCTTCCCTTTAAATTCTCTAGACAGGGTACGTAATGGTTCTTTAGATATATCACTAGTCATTTGATTAATACAAATCATTTGACATCTAGTACATTGACCACCTACCTATAAAAATCAATGTTAAATAAATAAAAATAATATATATTAACAAGGTGTAAGAAATTACTTTAAATTTAATTCCATTGAAATAAAAATGTTCATAATTATTCTCTTCAAAGGGTTCATTCAAATTCACAACAAAATTCGGTCTAAATCGATGTATTGTAGTAGTGATATCTTCATGGAAATCAGATGGTGGAACTCTGTCTCTTAACCATTCAACACTTGCTTTATTTATCAATAAAAATTGAGCTTTATTAACCAATGATAGTTGAAAATCATCTAAAAAGAAAAATTGTAAGGATTACAGACCAACTTTAACGAATTTTCTTTGTTATCAGTAGTCTTGGGGGAGGCAAACGAACGCCACCCCCTGGTTGCACTACTGCTGTAGCTCATTAGATTGATACCTGTTTTCGATATTCGATTCGAATTTTGATTATTGTGTTGTCTTAATAATCGTAATCCTGGCATTTCCAAACAATTTTGGAGCCAAATAGCTACATCATCTCCACAATCCCAACCTTGTATATTATCACCACAAACTTTACTCTGACAAAGTGAGGCTTGTTTCTGTAGATTTGGCTCAAAATTTAGGGAAACACAACAACTTTTCTGTCCTTAAAACAATGAAAATACTAAATAATTGGTGAAATTTGTCGTATTACTAGAATTTACCTGGATATGTTAGGATTAATAATTCTCTATTGATATCAATTATTGGTTTGATAAGACACAATTTTCTATTGAGTTTCTGTGTAACACAAACACCCATTGAATTGATAATCATCCATTCTCTATCATATTTTAAACCAGTTAGTGTTAATGCCCATTTATGATTAACTGAAAAAGCACCACAAGATTTGATTGGATACAAAAAGATTTGTTCTAATCTCAAATTATTATTATCAATAGTTTGTAAAATGTCACTTTTAATACGGATATTTTCGAAATTATTACACAATTTCCTATAATTCTCTTGTAATAAATTCCATTTCGATGGTAATTTGATTTGCAATGGTTTTGTGATAAAACAATCTTTTATCATTTGAAGGAAATTATCAGCATCTTGTTTCGTCGACATGTAACCAAATGATATCCTTACAGAACCAGTTGGATAATTATCAATTAAATCATGTTGATCACCACATACATGACCTGCCTTAAAATTCAACAATTAATTAAAGTAATTAGAGTGGAAAAAAATTGTAAATTACTTCAAAGTGTCGTTTAACATCTTGAGAAGTTAAATTGAGAAAATACTGACAAGCTCCAGGATTACAAAAACACCCAGTTCTTAAATGAATATCATATAAATTGGCAAAATGTAGTACTTCTGAATATCCAATATAATCACCATTATCACGTAATAAATTAAAATTAACAATACCACCTTGATATTGATGGTCTTCAAATACTGTATTATGATAAAATATAACCAATGGTTGACCATTACAATGATGATATGTTAACAGATTTTTATAAACATATTGTGCTAAAGAGAATGTATGTTTTGATATTAAATCAAAATTGATATTGAATCGTTGAATTGTATTAAAACCTTCTTTAATTGATAAGATTGATAAGAATGGTAAACTACCATCTTCAAATTTTTCATGTAATATCCTCCTAGGTATTACGGTATTTTCTAAACTTAATGCCATCAATACAGTTCCACCACCGTAATATTTCTTTTGTAATAAATGACTACTAATATTTCGGATTAATAATGCACCTAATCCAGTCGGATAACCGAATATTTTATAAAATGAAATTGTCACAAAATCCGGCTTGTATTGATTCAAATCAAGTTGATTTGTTGCAACAAAACTAGCACCATCCAATACAACTGACCATTGACTAGTTTCATTGAATAAACAATTTAAATTACCATGTTTAACATTTGAGATCCATGATAATGGGTATTTTGTACCAGAGAAATTACTTTGTGCCGGATAAATAAACAGAGAATTACCTAGATTTTGTTGTTCAAAATGATTTTGTACAGTTTTCTGTTTGTTGTTTGAGAGAATTTCAATAGCATCATCAAATTTTAAACATTTACTCGTTTTAGCATATTCTCTTGTACCCAAAACCGAAGTATGATTGTCTTGTAAATAAACTAAATGTCCACAATATGTATTATCAGTATTTTGATATTGAAAACATTCACCAATTAATTTCAATGCAGCTGTGGCACCTGATGTAAAAATCACCGAATACTCATCAGGATTTGTATTAAAATGGGCCAATATTCTAGAAATAAACAAATATTAGTCTAAAATAGTAGTAATAATTTGAGAAAAATTACTGGAATCGGACAATATCAATTGCATCATCTGTTGTTTTGCTGGAATGGTTTCTTGCATGAGGATTCGCATATAAATTCGTCGATAATAATGATGCAATATTGTCGATTTGTTTTTCAGAATACAATGTAGCTCCAGCATGTTCTAAATAACAATGTCCTGAAATTGTTGTTTTAATTATTTATTTATTAAATTGTAACGAAAGGGAAAAAGGATAATAACAGCTGATAGGTGACACGTGCCAGTGACAGTTCGTGATTTTAAGGTTAGGTAAAATGTCAAATTTTGACAAGTAACAAAATATACAGGGTAGTTCATAAAAATTCATTTTTTCTTAAATTTAATTCAATACCTTTTAATCTTTTGAATTCTTCTGTTATTGATTTTCCTTGTTCTTCAGTGTAGATTTGTTGAAATTGGAAAATTTCGGTTGAACTATCCATTTATGCAGTTGTGCAATGGTACTGCTGTTCACGTGGTACTGAAATGTATTATTTGATAAATTGAGAAATACTATGTAATAGATAATACACAATGATTACACTTATTCCTGATGACAAAACAACTATGACGAAACCTACAATACAATAAACATATTTATTGTAAATTAAACATATTTTTATAGATTTTGATATGGGTAGGTACTTAAGTCGGTCAAGATTTTGATTTTGAGACTGTCGTTGGTTCCAGATTAAACAATCAGGTAACGAGTGGTGGTACTAGGTGATACTAAATGTAATGAAAATTTTATTATATAAAGTACCTACTTCCAGTTATCAATCATTGCTATGCATAAAACAATTGCTTCTGTGTATTTATTCCGCGATTAAATTTTAACTATCGTTGATAAAATTCGATTTAGTGAATAAAGGAGCTCGAATATTCAAATAAAAGCTGCATGAATGAAACATGCATTTGCTCCTCAAAATTAGGAGTATTTACGTTTTTTGCTAAGTTTTTTCAACGAGTTTTTCCTATGTGTTGCACACACGCACACAAAATAATGTTTTAGGGTAATTTTTGGTTTTCTAAGTACTTACACAAGAGGCCCCCTTATCCGAATATCCGTAAACTTACACACCTAAATTATTGTGGAACAATACATAAAGATTCTTCACATTTATGTAATTTTGTTGAAAATCGACAGCTTCCACATACAGTGGCGGAACCAGGTATTTGAGGGCCCTGAAACTAATATTCTTTGAGGGGCGTTAAATATTCGCTTCCAAATATTTGTGCAAAAATGATGGTTACGCCGATAGAAATTATTATATCTTTGTCAATCCTTTACGGATTTAAACGAGCTTTTCAGAGCTTTGTAGACCTTTCTATGCCGAATTCAGTCGACTAACCCGCAGTTCGATAGTATTTGTAGTTTTTTAAATATTTGTGCAAAAATGATGGTTACGCCGATAAAAAAAAACATATCTTTTTCAATCCTTTATCGATTTGAACGAAATTTTCACAGTTTTGTAGTGCTCCTGAAAGCGAATTTACTAGTCCAAACCCCTATATCGCTTGTACTTTCTTAAATATTAGCTTCCAAATATTTATGCAAAAATGATGGTTACGCCGATAAAAAAAACACATATTTTTCAATCCTTTATGGATTTGAACGAAATTTTCACAGTTTTGTAGTGCTCCTGAGAGCGAATTTACCAGTCCAAACCCCAGTTCGATATCACTCGTAGTTTTTTAAATATTAGCTTAAAAATATTTATGCAAAAATGATGGTTACGCCGATAGGAAAAAAAAACATATCTTTCTCAATCCTTTATCGATTTGAACGAAATTTTCACAGTTTTGTAGTGCTCTTGAAAGCGAATTTACCAGTCCAAACCCCAGTTCGATATCACTCGTAGTTTTTTAAATATTAGCTTCCAAATATTTATGCAAAAATGATGGTTACGCCGATA
>JAZBHA010001171.1:5086-27942 GCA_037464855.1 Iselma pallidipennis | reverse complement strand
ATGTTTTACCATCTACAAAATCACTAAATGAAATTTACCATTAATTTTGTTAATATTTAAAAGAGAAAATACCGATCGTTAAATCTTCGTATAATTGACGTTCAATAAACGGTACAGACGGATACATTCGTAACGTTTCTTTAACCACCATATCAAGATATTTGAGTTTCTGTAATTGTTGACTTGTAATTTGTCCATCATTAAACTGTAATTCTTCGCTAATTTCTTTATAGAGCTTATCTTGAACTTCAGGATGAGTTGAAAGTGCATATAATGCAAATGATGTACCTGAAGTGACTGTGTCATGTCCTTCAAATATAAACGTATCAATCTCTTCACGGATATCTTCCTGTGTTAGATGATTTTTGACTTTTTCACTCAATAACATATCTAAAAGTGCCATTTTTCGTTTAATTCCAATTTCATCTTGACCACTATCATTCTTATTATATTGAAATTGTTGTGCTCTTGTTTCAATTACTTTATTACTGAAATTATGTAAAACCTTTAAATTTTCCATAAAGGCTTTATATTTACTGGACAATTTGAAAAGTAAAGGATATCGTTTCCAGCTCGAAAAAAATCTTAGTATTACTATGTTAAGATATTGTCGTACTGATTGTACATATTCGCTATTTTGGTTTTTTTGACTGTTAATCTCTTGACCCATTGAAGTTTCTAAAATTGCCTTACCCATAATAATAATGTTTTTTCAATATAAATTTGATAAAAGTCTCACCGCAAATAACGTCTAATGAGAAAAGATTCATAAATGATTGTAAATCAGTCGATGGTTTTCCAATTTCTCGACGCAATTTCTCAACTAGTACATCACTATTTTTATCGAAAATTTTTATAAATTCTTCTATTATTGTGAAATGGAATGATGGTGTTATTAATTTTCTACGAGATTTCCATTTTTTGCCTACCAATAATTTAATTAAATAATATGAAAAATCAAAAAAACTATAGATTTTTATTAACCTGTACTAACTAATAAACCATCGTTTAACCATGGTTTAATCAAATCATATCCATCAGATTTAGAAATATGAACATTAGAAGTGACAAGTGCTTCGATCATATTTGGATCTGTTAAAATAACTCTTGCACTAGGACCTATAAACATTTTGTAAACACCTCCATAGATTTTCGAAAATTTCGTCATATTCTCCAATAATTCTAAATATTAGAAAAATTATCCCTTTTTTTTGTTGGGATATTCAAAAATCAGTAGTACTTACCCCAAGGATTACTGCCCATATCGATAGCGTTTCCTATTAAAGGCCATGGTTTCGGTCCAGGGATCGTATCAAGTTGTCTAAATTTAAACAAATAGTAATACCACCACAACAATGGGGCAACAATAATCGCTAAAGTAACGTAAAGAAGAATCACAAGAGTCATCTTGATCGGTTACAGTTTAACAGAACACTAGTATTATTACCAAACATGTATAGCAGTAATATACAGTAATTTTAGCGAGTGTATGGACGCAAGCCGCAAACTTTTACTAGAAATGGAAAAAAAAGATAGATAAAAACTTATGCAAAATACCTATTCTTGCAAAGTAATGATGATCTGCCAATAAAAAAAAAATATTTTCAAGTGCTTGATTTCGATTAACCAACTTTTATCACAATTTTCAAATTGTCCCAAAATACGATGATGATAATCCATAAATGTTGCATAGTAATATACATATAGTACGTCGAAAATTCTCCAACTTTTCCACGTGTCGTAATTACGTTTTTAATTTCATGACAGTAAAAAATTACTAGTTTTTCCTCTTTTATAGTAAAATAGCTAATTTTTTAATTGATGTTTTTTCAGACAGTTAACATTATATGTTCCATTTCAATATACGAGTACGTACACGTATGTATGTACCTTTAGGACAATTTTAATCAAACCTTGAACTTTTTGTGGAAATATTTATAAAATGCGCGATCGTGATAAATCATTTAATTGAGAGAAAAAAAATATGAATCATACCCGAAGATAAATGTTGAAAATGAGTTCGGTCTGGATCAATTGTAATAATTTGTTATCTTTAAAGATGTTAATTAAGAATAAAAAAACTAAGAAATCTCAAAATCCTGTAGAACTTTTTCTAAAGCAATCATTATTCGTAGCCCATTTGATTGAAAAAAAATAATCGCGCAATTCAAACGCAACTCTACATCTTCATCTTCATCTTCAGCTTCTCCCCGTCCATTTACAGCTGACAAACTCGACCAATAAGTTCACATAGTAAAGAACAGAGATATAAATTTGCGATAGGAAGAAGTATAGATATATGATTGAAATGTCCCGGTTGAGCTTGATGGGCGAAACAAGCAAATCCTTAAAGAGTGAGGACGCTTGAATTGCCATTTCTTTATCGATATCCATCAAGGGCAAGAAGAAGATAAAGATAAAGATGAAGATGTATAGTTTCGTACGAATTGCACGGTATAAGTTTCTATAAAGAGAAAAACTCCAAGATTTCATTGACTTACATACTTGACTGAGGTAAATTAGGACAATCGTGTACTTTTAATAGATCTAGTTTAGATTTCAAGGTTTTCTATAAATTTAACATTTAACAAATTTGTAATTATTATATTTAATTGATTGAATCGATATAAAAAGATTTTAAAAATAGCCATTTTGAATATTGAAATAAACAAGTTTTTGTCTTGATTATTTTTCTCGCCACTGACAATAATAATAAGTTGATGAACTGAATGCTGTTATTATAAAACTTGACTGGAACTTCATTTGAATTCATTGAATTCATTGAGAAACAATAATTGATTCGTCTTTTAAAAATACCTATTCACAACAAGAAAAAAAACTCGAATATAAATTAATTTTCACAATTTTTTGCTCCTTAATTGTTAAATAGTGCAGATTAACAGCATATTCTCATAATTTAATAGTGGTTGAATATTTCTCAACTAACAACTAATCTACCTATTTCCACGGGTCATTTTCCCGCATAAATTTTCTCTCTTATTAACGAGTTCTATGACGATACAATATAGTAAACTTTAAGTCACAATCCTTCGATTTATTATTGATTTCGGACTTCTTATTCAATCATTTAATCATGAATTTGAAAATATTGGTGAAAGTATACTCGTTGTTAACCTAACGGATTGGATCATTGTTGTTCTAGCACCGGTTGAGGTACCATCTTTGAAACGGTGTTTCTCCAAAGAAGATTGGGTATTATTGGATGCAATGGGCACCAGTCCTTCACCAGGATGTTCAGGACGATTTCTTACAATGCATAAAAGACGACGTAAAAAACTAACAACTAGAAGTCTATCTCAGGACTATGCAATACTTGATGATATTCATCACGGTCAAGTCCAGGTAAGTGTCTGGTCCAACTAAATAATACAAATCATTCTCAATAATTATTTCCTTCATTCTAAGAAGGTATCGTTTTCTTGTTAAGTCTTTCATGTATATATTTTCAAGCCAAACCAAACCAAAAAAAATTGTGTTAAAGGTGAAGTAATTTTAAATTCTGTTATCAATAAAGATGATTATCCTTGATGTCTTTCAAGGATTAAGAAAAAAAAAACATACACGTGCGTACATATGTAATGTAGTATATATTAATTTGGCCACATATTTCATTTGAAACTCCCAAAATTAAACTTTTATATGGAAATATCGAGCAAAGGTCTTGCGAGCTTTCCTGAGAATTCAGTTTATTCGAATCTTGGACATTTCGGATTGTTATAGAGAATTTTGGATCGGTGTGGACTGTGGGGTTTCAATGCATTCACATTAGAAACTGTGGCCGGTGGTCGAGCACTGCCTGTTCTCTGTGTCCATTTATTCCATTGGTATGGATTGTTGGATCATTTTCAATTAGATGTAGTACGAGTATGGAAATTGTTCAGTAAGTTTTTTACGTTTTGTGGTTTGAAAATTATGTAAATTATTTCGATTATATTATTATTATTATTATAGCATTAATTGAAGAAGGCTATCATAGTACGAATCCTTATCATAATTCAATTCATGCGACTGATGTAACACAAGCAATGCACTGTTTCTTACAAGAAGAGAAAGTAAGCGCAATAATTAAACAAGATCAATATAGGTATATCTTGATACTATATTGGGAGTTGTTGTTTTATGTTATTATAGATAAGACAACATATATCGCCATTAGAAGTGATGGCTGCACTAATTGGTGCAGTTGCTCATGACCTCGATCATCCTGGCGTTAATCAACACTTTCTCATCTCCACTTCCAATCATCTTGCCATTTTGTATCAAGTAAGTGATAACAGAAGATTTAAGTTTTCCAAGTTTTGCTTTGTTTTTCTGTGTGTATGTGTGTTTGATTTTCTTAGTTTAACACTATCGGTTGGCATTTCAGAATATGTCAGTGTTAGAGAATCATCATTGGCGATCGGCTGTTGGTTGCTTATTGGAAAGCGGGGTAGCTGAACAATTGTTGCCTTATCGAAATGAACTCGAACAACAAATTCGTGATCTCATATTAGCAACGGATATTAATAGACAACAAGAATTCTTAACTAAATTTAAGGTGCGATCCTCATTTAAACGAAACTCAGTGGTGGATCTACCGCGAAACCTATGAAACTATCAGTGTCATCGCGAAGCCCACAATTGCGTAGGGCGCCAATCTTAAAGGGAGGCCTCTGACGTGGGGCCCAATTTAGTTTAAGGCCTCAAAAAGTCTAGATCCATCACTGTCTCCATTCATTTATCAATTTTGTGTACTTTTTTCCCTTATACTTTTTCTATCCTGAACATGAATCGAGAAACTACTTAATCGCCAAATCGTTTTAGGCATATTTGGATGACAACACATTGGACTTGAGTAAACAGACGGATAGACATTTTATATTACAAATAGCATTGAAATGTGCCGATATTTCTAATCCGACTAGACCGTGGGATATATCGCACAAATGGAGTTTGAAAGTTTGCGACGAATTCTATAGACAGGGTGAATACGAAAGGAAACTTAATCTTCCAGTAACTTCCATTTGTGATCAACAGAGTACTTCTGTTGCCAAAATACAAGTTGGTACGAAATTTTCGTTTCTTTTGTGTTACACATTGTGTTTTTTTTTAACAAATAAACTGTACAGGTTTCTTCCGTTTCGTTGTTACGCCATTATTTTCGGAATGGCATAGATTTTTAAAAAGTCCCCTTTCAACACGTATGATGACAATTCTTGAAGCGAATCGTAAACGATGGGAGAGACAAGAGAATGCTGAACAAGCTGAAGAAACACAAACTGAATTATCAGATGCTGAACCGGATATCAGTGAAGATGAAGAAGCTACAAAACAATCATCACAAACTCCCAGTATTGTGGATTTTATTCCACCACCTCCAAGGTAAAATAATTTCGTCTCTTTGAAATAGAAACTTTATTTTATTATCGATGTTTTAGAGAAAATCGACGACAATCATTAGCTGTTCCAACATTGGAAAGTACATTGGGTGTAAGAAGGCACTCAGTCCCAGTAAATATGGAACCGTCACTGCCACGCACGATTTACAGAAGAGAAAGTCTACCGACAGGACGTGGTGCTTCGTCGGGACGTTCTCCTGTAAGTCCAGTTCAAAACGAATCAAGAGCATCAAGTGGACTTCGCGAGGAAGACGAACTAATGAAATATGGATCACAATCGTCACTTTTGTCTTCCAGTAGCCCGCATTTCTCTTCTGGTAATTCTTGAAAAAAATGCGACAAATTGTTGATAATTTTGCAAAAAAAAAAATTTGTAGGAAATGAGGAACAACCGGAGAGGCCTTTAAGCGCCGAAAACCTTCTTCCCGAACCCAGTATAACATCAATGACTAGCAATGCAGCTGTTAGTCGTTTATCATCCGTGTTACAAGGCAATATTGTTGCACCTCCATCAAAATGTTTAACTCGACAACAAACATTTCCACCACCGCAGCCCTATAGCCGTATGAGATACATGTCGGCTACTGTAGAGATGTCCACGTGTACAGAAACCGTACACGAAGGTAATTTACTTTTATCTATATATGTTTGTATCTATAAATGTCTCAATATATTCCATTTAAGGTGATAGTCGATCGAATTCTTCACACGGTTCACATGAAAACATATCAACTCCACCACAATACACGATACCTGCTATTGCTGTATTGAGTCCAAATAATAGTCGTCCTCCTGACTTTCTTGTACCACCGGAAAACCCACAAACATCTCATCGACCGTCACTGGCAAGTAATAAGCGAGAACAAGAGATGATTGATAAAGAAAAGGCTTGCAAAATTGTGAAACTGTCCGAGCCTGAACAGAGGTATGAGAAAGAGAACGTCGACCCTCAAAGACTTGCAGCGACGGTATGGATTCTATTATGTCGATTTTATTATTTACTCCTATAACTGTATTATTGACAATTGTAGGCACTATCGAAGAGGCGCGGTTCAGCACCAGTCTCATTGCCTCTAACCCGTCCAGAAGAAGCTCCTGCAGGCGGGAGTCTATACCCTTCTGAAACACAATCGTTACGTAGAGGCTCTGTACCAATTGAAATTGCTCACTATTGTACGTTCTAGCTCTCTTGTATTTTAATCAATCGATACTAATCAATTTTTTTTTTGTTTATATAGTCATTCCTCTAGCAGATAGTTATGTTGAGGACGAAAACTCCCCTAAAACAGTCGTCAATATCACACCAGTCGAAACTTCAGCAACTTTTTGGCAATGTCAGCGTCGTGGTTCAGCACCTGTCGATCTACCACCACCAATTGGTGGTGGTACAGGTGGATTTAGTGAACGTCGAGAACAATTAACCAGACATACTAGTCTTAATGGTAAATCAGGTAGACGAAAGAAACAATTAAAAAGACGAAGTTCGGGCGGGCCTGAAACTGTACAATTACCTGAATCCCATTCGGAAACCTGGACTCGGTTGCTACTCCGGCGACCAGTTGAAAATACCGATGCATTATTGGGTCGACGACGCGGATCATTGCCTATTGAAGTACTGACTGTTGGACATTCTGGTAAGAAGGTTGAAACGACTCGGTGGAGTCGTCTTCAAGTTGTCGCCTAAAGTGTGTACCTCACACATTCTGAAGACATCTATACCGTTTTTGTTTTCGATTTTGAAAGTCTCTTTGATTGTGGTGTGGTGTCTTCAGAGGTGCGTGTTGGTGTTTTAATTTTTGAGACTTTTAAGCAACTTTAACAATAAAGGAGATTTTTGTTTCTCTCTCTCTTGTTTCATAGTGTTTTGACGATTGCCTCTATCGCCAATAGGGCTTTGGACATCCCCGTCCAATGTGCAATAAGGACCAACATTCATCATGACTGACACATCCATCTCTTCACTTACAATTAATTCAAATTCATTATTATTTATATTTCATCATCAAGACAACAAAAATAATGCCAAATAATCATAAGTGTTCTAATAGTTGTCACTATGATTGTTAGAGTTTTTATGTTTTAAATTGAAGAAGATGAGAGGAAAAAAAAAAGAACCTTTTCGATGCGCATCTATGTTCGTTAAGATAGTCGTTCGTTCTTCCTGATTAGATAAAATATTGGTACGTAAGTTATTTATTAAAAATAATAATAATAATAATAATAATGATAGTAATAATTATTATGAAAAGTAAAACGCTACGATTGCGCAATTCTGCGATTTTATAATACTTTGATAATAATATCAAATTTGACATAATTTAATTAATTAAAATAATAATGATAATATTGATAAGAAAACTGTTTCTTTTTTTTACATATAATTGATGTCTACTATAACTTAATTTAATGAACAAGTACAAGTTGAGAGTACCTTATATGATTTGAGTATTTTTTTTTTCGTTTAGTTTTAGTAAATTGTTGATTTTGTTGCAATCTTTTTTTATATAAAATATGTGTGTCTGGTGCAATCTTAGTGGATTTGTACATACAGCGGCTCCAGCCGAATCAATTTTTTCGATATACCTACATATTATCTGTAATAATAAAACGACTGTTGTAAACCCCAACAGGATGTTTACTATCGTTTTTTTTTTTGAAATTTTATTTAATACTTGTTGATAGCCATAATGAACCAATCCATACTTTTTTTCTCTTGTTATTTTGTTCTGAAAAAATCTCATTATCTCGTCGATTGGTTCATTTGTGGAAACGACGACCTATTTATAGTATACCGTACCCTATTGTGACATTAACTCAGTAATAACTGTTGAATGTGGTTCATTTCATAATGTACTGTATACTGTATGTATTGTAGTAGGTTGTTGCAGATGTTAATAATCAAAAATTCCATGACTCTTTTGAAGGATTTGAGTGTTTGACTCTGCAAGTATACGTATAGGTAACATGGAACAGTTTCTTGATACACATTTTTAGAAAAATAGCAAATCATACCAAAAGCGTACAATAGTCTGTTTCTCCTCTTTCTGATTGTAACTATTCCAACAAAAAAAAAACACGCACGCATCCACTTTTCCACTGTGCCCGATATAATTAACACTTTTGGGATCAATATTATATATGAAACAATTGTCAACCAAAAATCAAATAACTATTCTATTACATGTTTACTGAATTTTCAAACAAGTGTATGTGTTAAAAATAGTTTAAAAAAAAACACCCACCCAATAACGATAACACACAAAACAAACTTCACTTAAAAAAAAATTAATAATGTTCTCAATGTGACTAAGAAAAATCTCACACTTTAGGACCACACAGTTGAACTAACAGGGTTAAAAAAAAATCATAAGAAGTGTTTCAATAAGACTGCTCGAGAGAGAGAGAGAATGACATTAGGGAGGTATACAGACAAAAGGGCCGATTGTGTTGCCCTGTTGTTACGCTTAATATCCGAGTTCAACATGAGTACTCAACGTTTGTGAAATGGTTGATTAATAATAAATTCATGTTTTTCAAAAAAAAAAAACAAGTGTTTTAATGAATCTACCCTATTAGGAGGAAATTAAAAAAAAAAACATATTTAAGGGATTCTGCAATTTATTATCACAGAATATATAAAAAATAATAAAATTAACGGTTGCTCTTAGCGACACGTTCCAATTCATCTTTCTTCTTGATTGCATAGGAATTTGATGAGCCCTATAAAGACAACAGGAGTTAAAAACTCGAAACAATTTCATTTTAAATAGAATCAAATTACAATACAACGACCACTTTCAAGAATTTGAATAATTAATTAACGCAAGGAGTGTTCGTTTGGTTACACCTGCAACAATACAGCTATTACTAGATTTTCTACTAGCGACCTGTCCTCCTATAGGTGTGTAAAGTGCAAAAGGTGTAACCAAACGAACAGACCTATAAAACGGACGATAAATTATTCACTATTTTATACACGAGTGAAATTCAACGAAAGTGGCCACTCTATCGGTAATTAATGTAGCTATTTAATGATTAACAAAAAGAGATAATGCAACCCTTCTCCATCAAATCATAAATGCACTCAATTTTGTCCTCAGCGAAACTACAAAATCCTTATCACATAAATCTTGTAGTATTAGAAAGGACTTCATTAAAAAAACAATACATATTTAGTTAGAAATTACCTTTGCTGCATTGATAAGTTCATCAGCTAAACATTCAGCTATTGTTTTGATATTACGGAAAGCAGCTTCTCGAGCACCTGTACATAATAACCAAATAGCTTGATTGACTCTACGTAATGGTGAAACATCAACAGCTTGCCGCCGTACTGTACCAGCTCTTCCAATACGAGTTGAATCTTCACGTGGACCTGAATTAATGATAGCTGTTACCAATACCTGGAAAATAAATCCATCCCTTTTTTTAAATAGACTGTACTAGAATAGAACTAGTATTAGAAAATTTTTACAAATAATAACTCAGATTGTTGTTATCAACAAGGTTTTTTCTGTAGAGATGTCAGAAAAGTTTTGGTATATATTAAAATCATCATTTATAGCAAATTAAAAGAAATAATTTAACTAAAAAGTTTTCAAATTACCTGAAGTGGATTTTCTCCAGTTAAAAGATGTATAATTTCAAATGCATGTTTAACAATTCGTACAGCCATCAATTTTTTACCATTATTTCGACCATGCATCATCAATGAATTTGTTAATCGTTCAACAATTGGACATTGTGCCTTACGGAAACGTTTGGCAGCATAACGTCCAGCTGAATGTGGTAAATATTTTGCATTCTTCTCTTTAACAGCAATATAATCCTAGAAAATTAAACACAAAAATTAGACAATTAAATAACTTTAAAGGTAGCACAGTCAACTCCCGATATAGACCGTTGAGGCAAGGGTGGCGGTAAACTATTCCTACACTATACTTGCTCTTACAGTTTCATTGTTGTTAGTCGGGGGTGGTATTATATCAAAGGTTGACTGTATATATAATCTTTAATTACTTGTAATGACATATCGGAGACTTGTACATCATCACAACTCCATCGACCGAACAACTTGATTTCTGGTAATTCAGCAATTTGCGGTGCTGGAATTACACCAGCTTGAATATCTTCTTCGTACTCCATTATGGAAACTGGAAATTTTGAAAGAAAATCATGAAAATCGTCCAAAAACATAACCTCAACATCAACAAATAAAATACATAAAAAAATCAGTATCTTTGCAAATTCAACATTGAATTATTCTGTCAAGAGGTGTCAGAATATCGAATTATATTCATCATTTGATACACAAAATATTATTTTAAACAAACAGAAAATTTGATAACACACTTTAGAACACGTGCAACACTAAATATATTCATGAATATTTTTACATGAATTTTACTTAAAAACTTGATTGATAATCGTTAAATTTGGGTCATTTTTCAAGTAATTAATAGATATTTAGCGATAAATAAGATTACTTACGTTAATTAAATTAAAAAATCAATTGCTGCTCACGTTTATTCAACAGCAGCACCGACCGGAAAGACTTGATGTTCGAGATGACATGGCGGCGAAAACGGAAACAACACTAGCGCCATCTGTGATGCACCGATCACCGACCTACTTTACACATGTTAGTTCTTTCTCACTCATTGTGTTGTACGAAGACGTATTTCCAACCATTCCCGGTCTAGTTATAATTTTAGTAATTTTCGACCTGTTAGGTTGGTTATTTAGTTTGTTGTAATTTTTGGCGGGATATTGGAATAATTGTCAATTTGCAACGGAATTATTCGCAAAGGTTAGTTAAATTTTGATTATTCAAGTGTAATAATAAAAAAGTGTGTTTATTTTGTTGAATTAAATCAATTTTGATGGAATTTTTTTAATAATTGTGTTTAGGGTTTTTATATTTGAATAGTTGATGAAATGTCGTCTGTTAATAGTGTCAGTTTTTGATGGCGAGGTAAAGGTGATTCTTTTTTGATTTGATTCGAATAAATTCTTTGTTGTTCAAATTGTGTTAATGAATTTACAACAAACAGGAAAATAAAGTAATTAATAATAATCCACATGTTAATGAGCGTTATTTCGTTCGTCCAGCAAGTGTCCAACTTGCCGATTTATTATTACAATTGACATGACGTTGGAGGATCCGTTTTTTGTAGTAAAAGAGTAAGCAATAAAGTGCAAAAACACAACAATTTTGATGTTTTTTTCTGTTTTTTTATCAAACTAACTAACAAAGAACAGTTGCACGTTTTTTTTTCCTCATTTTTCAAAGATTTCAACTGAATTCTTTGACTTACTTTGCACGTGTTATTTTAAACAAGTATGTGATGTAGTTTGTTCTTGTAATAATATTCCATCTGTTTTTTTTTGTGGTTGGTTGAAATAACTTTGTAGTTTGTACGTTTTAGTGAAGTATTTAAAGCATTAAATAAAACAAGAGGATTATACCTTCGATGGACTGAATTACAAGATGATACAGCTTGTATTACCAAAGATGAAATTGAATGGACCAATACAGAATTGAAGAATTCGTTAAGAAGTATAGAATGGGATCTTGAAGATCTTGAAGATACTATCGATATCCTTTTTTTAATTTATTGCACAAAAATGCACTTACAAGACACCAAACAAACCATTCTAAGGTGTTGTGACTCAAGAATGTACAGCATTAGCTCATGTTGATGTTTGTCACGACAGATTAGAAATTTTGTAGTAAATACACTTTTTGGGGTGACGTGGCACATAATACACTTGAGTACATATAAAAGAGAACGTTTTTTGTGGGCCTGTGTAAATCGGGCTGGCGAGGGTGGTCTTCACAAGACAACTGAAGCTTCACAGGTCACAATCTGGCGAATCTACTCTGAAAAGAGGAAAAGCCTTACTTACACGAACGAAAATACTAGTATTTCTTTCCCAAGAGACGTTCTCCTTTATATGCACTCAAGTGTACATTTCGGTAGATCTTGTATAGTGAACTTAGAATTTTTGCGAATATTAGCTTGTAAGCCAAATTACTTTGTGGTATAGAATCTTACCTGGGTCTTTTTTCTCAAACTACCTGCTTTTAGGAATGGATCTCTCTTCTCCTGTGCATCTGCTTAAGATTGTTGCTAACCTGGTAAACAAACTCTTTTGTTGGGTCTTACCGCAAACTGATTTGTTTGTAGAAGGAAGTCAATATTCACAAGATTTCTAAGACTGGTATGAATGAAAATTATTTTGACCATCCATTAGATGATTGCAGTGGCGGATCGAGGCATTTGGGGGCCCTGAAACTTAATCAACGCGATCAATTTGATTATATTTCTTAAACTATTGTTCTACCATTCTCACTGATACGTGAGCTAATACATCGTCAGCATTCCTGATTCACTCTTGCCAAGAATGCTGCTCCCCTTACTATTGCTTATTATTCCTTAATTATACTTTATTATAACTCGGTGCCGGGGGGCCTGGATCTTAAGCTTCATAAGCTTCATTGACGATGCGCCCCTGGGTGATTGTTCAGCTATTTAAAACAATATTCCACCGTGTCTAGGTCAAAAATATGTGAATATTGTCATTTGTTCTGCTTGGCTATAATGTATCATATGGCCTAAGGTTGACGTTGTTTAAGGGATTCCGAAATGTATGTTTTTGAAGGGCCTCATCGGTGACACAACAAAAACAAAACGATTGTATTATCAGGCTTCAAAGGGCCCCCTTTAGCTGAGTACGGTTTATGTAAAATTTTCAGACAACTTAGAATCTGCAAGATTTGAGTTCTCTTTAGTGCCATCAATTTGCAGAAAATCTGCTCAGTTTCAAGTCTGTATACCTATTAGAGGTGGTTGTTTCAATTCTTGCCTCTTCCAGAAGAAATTTTCATGGGTCATTTATACCTTTGCCGTCATCAGTCGAGTAGTAAATGTTCTTTTATTAGTGGTGAATATCGTTTTCTCTTAAATATTTCCAGTCACTGCCAGGCCAGGCCAGTGTCGCATTAAAGTTTTTGTAGGCCCTAGGCACTTATATTCGACTCCCCGTCAAAGTACTTTTATTTTGAAATTTTGTTTCTATTAATGTTGTTTTCGGAGGCCCTAGACATTGTCCCCTAAGGTGCCTAATGGATAAGGTCGGCCCGAATAAAGTAGGTTTAACCGCCACGAATGTATCTTCTTTTCATACGCACGGTTTGCCACAGACACGCTTTTATAATAAGTTTAATTATTTCAACAATAGTGCAACAATAATTTCACAGTTATATCAATTAATAATATTAATTATTTCCTTAATTATGTTTAAATATTGTTGAGAAAAATCCATCAAAATTCAAAATCGACAATAAAGAGCTTACAATACGAAAGAACTTTATTGATTCAACACGAGAAGAAGTTAAGGTAAACATTGCTTATATGTTACATATGTAATAATTTGTTTTGATAAACATTGTGTAAAATCTCTTGTAGTCTATGAAAGACAAGATCAACATGAACCGAAACCGTGATCGTGATCGTACAGCAAGACAGGTCCATTAAAAAAAATCTGCTAAAAACACTAATCAATAAATAATAATAAAAAATTATTATAGCCTCTTTTAGATAATAGTCCAGTTAGAATGGCAAATACACATAGTACAACAAAATATTCAAAATTAGAAAATGAATTAGATAGTCCACAACGGCAATTTTTAAATGATACATTAACACAACAACAACAGATGACACGACAACAAGATGAACATTTGGAGGCAATCACTGAATCATTGGGTACATTAAAAACGGTATCCCGACATATTGGTATTGAATTGGACGAACAAGCTGGGTAATCCCATATATTTATTTCGTTATATATTTTTTTACAAGTCTTGATTAATATTTGGTAGGATGTTAGATGAATTTGGTACAGAATTAGAGAATACCGATTCGAAATTGGATACGACATTAAAAAAAGTGGCCAAAGTTTTGCACATGTCGAACGGTAATGGTTTTAATAAATTAAATCAAACAAAAAAACCTATAATTGATTTTTGTTGTGTTTTTTTCTTTTCTTCTCTTCATAGATCGCCGCCAATGGACCGCTATTATAATATTATCAGTTACTCTATTTATTGTGATACTTTTATTTGCGTTACTGTGATTTTATTTCCAATTTTTACTACTACGTCTATATATATATATTTTAGTTTGATTACAAGTACAAATGGATCATTTTTCAAATATTTGCTGTACGTACACCTTGTTTTCAAGCACTTATTAAATGATATATATTTTAAAATATTTATTATAATGTAGTAGGAAATTATGTGTGCCATGTTTTTGTACAGCACATTACCAAATTAATATATTAGTGATTATTTAATTTTTCAATGAAATTTCGACATTTGTGGTAGAAACTCTAAAGAGGTGTAGTTTTAAGGGTGTGCCTAATCTTTCCTAGGGCCAGTATCATAATCAACCTTAAAGTCACTTTAGTTTGTAAAGATTAAACACATTACTACTGGACCTGGATTATGGATTCTAGATTTGCTTCTCCACACTCAGACCTCAGCAGACCCATTGTGCATCCTTCTGGGGTCGTCAGCGCCTAGTTCCTCCAAGCTAGCCCACACTCTGCATGTATTGCAGAAGCATGCTCAGGCCAGTTCTCCCCCAGCATTGATCCACGATATTGGGCGAGCCTCGGGCAGTGGTAGGGCACATGCTCCACAGTTCCGTCCCCTTCTTCGCATCCTCGACAGGTTGGGCCCCATCCTGTGAAGGTGTTTTCTTAGTCCACAGTGTCCAGTGAGTGTTCCGATTAGTATACGCAAGCTTTCCCTGGAGAGCTGTACTACTGGACCTATGAACGTAGAATGTGACTTTACAGGATAAAGTGGTTTTAAAGTTGATTATAAAACTGGCCTTTTTTTAAAGAGAAGGAAAGGTTGGGAGTGTAGTCACCCTAATGGTTGGTGCACATGATTAAATAGCTGTGTAAAATTATTTATTTTAATTGTAATGTAATTATATGAAAATAAATGACTAGAAAAATTAACTTGAAAGAAGTTTCGAAACAATACCTACAATAAAATGTTTGTTGCAATTTTTCCTTTTTGTCATCTCTATACGTTATGTACAAACGACAACAGTCCTGTACATGCATGCATATGTGCCATTGTATGGTAAATATTTTTGTTTGAAAACTACTTTTTAGAAAAGTACCTCTCGGTGAACAATTACCTACACCCGCTTGTTGTTATTCGTCGTCGTCGTCGTTGTTGTCGTTGTCTTCAATAGGATGATGGATAAATTCTTATAGTTTGCGTCTGAGTTATGAGTATATTGTTTGGCTAAGAGCTGACTTATGCTAATATTCCATCCAACTATATTGCCAGTTTCGAGTTCTGTAAACACGCAACAACTTTATAAATTTATTTCCTGAAATTTAAGAATATCGTAAATTTTCGTTTGATAGACTTGTCGATTAATCAATGAAAAGCTGTTAAAGATACTCGTATCGTTACTAAAGTTCTGTGTTACAGATCTATAATAATAAAAATTTTAATAGTTTTTAAATTAGTTGAAAACTATCCAAATGAGATTCGATTTTATATGTTTCAAGATATACATATCTTGGAAACTAAATTAACTTCGAACGAAGATAATTCGAATTTGGGTGGATTTAAATTAACAAACAAAAACCATCAGTAATTTACAACTCAGTCAAAAATTATTTATTCTTATAGTCTCATAGTTCAGGTGCTGCTACATTGATAAACATATAATTTACGATTCGTTCTTCGTTATTTATGAGTTGTACGATGGGTATTTTTTCCAAAAAAACTCCCAACTCTTTATCTGTATCATTCCCGTATCTTTCTCTCTCCGCCCGTCGATGACTAATGGTTCGAATCAAACTGTTGGTGTTCGTTTTCTTTCTTCTGTTCCTCTATATGTATAGTATGTATGTCTCTCAGGTAGTTCATTAGGTAAGTTTTATATGCATAAGAAAATACTGCATTTCTGTGGCGAGTTTTAATGATTGAAATTTATGCTTTACTAGAGTATGATTATTTACGATTTCAAACTGAACGTGGTTTCCACATCATTTGTCCTCGATGAGATATATAGTTCATGTGCAGGTGGCCCACAATGTCAATGATCGTCAATTAATTTACGTAACTACGGCGTATTTGTCTGGTCAGGATTCGCGAATTCAAACACTAACTCTTCAAATACAGTTCTTTCCTTTAAGGAACTCGCCCGGTATATTTGATGATTATGCCAGCGCAATAGAGTGGTATTTAGAATTTGTTGACAAATCGTTTGTACCTACCCGTTCCAAGCAGATGAAGAAAAATTGACGACCCTTCTGTGATCTATTGGTCTGCCAATGTTCACTTTCTAATTCAATATTCAATTGTAAATATAATAACTTAAGATTTACAACCCAAAAGGCCGTAAGTCAAAATCACTATTTCGGTGGTTTCACTATACGTTTACGTAAATTAAATGGACGTTCGTCGTCCTTATGAACTACGTCCGTATTGCTGCCTGTGCGAAAACCATCTTTTATAGGAGGAAGATTGTAAAGTACGACGTACAGTTCGAGCTAGACAAGTTTCCTTGGATCCGTTCAGGATCCAAGTGAAAGAGTGAGCTTTTGTAAGCCGCAAGTGGCTAGCTAGCAAAACTAAGATAAACGTAGGATTTATTTGAAACTTCGATATTTTGCGGTCTCATTTACAGCCCCTTTGGTGCTTGCGTTTATATTGGCGAAAAGCACCCTCAGGATTGAGCTGCTACGTTTACGGTTATGCTTGCGACAAATGACATATCTAATTCGCTAACTACTCCTCTTTAGTCACACACTAGGTTAGTTTTAAGCAACAATTGCAGGGTAGACCTGGAGTTTGGTCGCGAGGAAACTTGACTTCTGATTCAGATCATTGTCCATTGTTGAAATGACTACCGGTGACCCCTTTAAGCCAAATTCGCCTCAAGGAAATCTCTCACTGTCCTCGCTGTCAAGTCCGGACCTGTACAATTGTATAGTTTTCTACCAGCCTTGTGCCCTTCCCTGAAAAACCAGCTATACCAAAAACATTTTTCTTATTTGGAGTACTTCATATTATTGGACAATTTTCAGTAGATTTGTCTTTATATCACTTACTCTAGATTTACCGCCACTGCAGTGAACACCTTCTCCAGCATTTAGTTCATGAATAATTTCCCTTTTTTAAGGCGACTTTAATTTGTAAAGTCGTATGTGAACATTTAGACGGAGCAATGGAGTTAGGATGTAACTTTATAAAGTTAAAGTGAGCGTAAAGGTGATTATGAAACTGGCCATTAATCCGCTAATTGTAAATAACATTCATTTTATATGATATTTGTTGTTTTTTTCTTTTTTAGGTAGCGTTTGGATTAAATTCGAAACGTTTACTTTACTCATACAATCTCTAATGAGTACCTATAAATTTTTCTCGTGGCTATTCCTATTCCCCACGGTATGGTGAATCGATATCCGTGAAATAATGATAAGTGTCGGCTTGCCTGTGAATACAACTTAATTACGACCAGCTTGATTAAATGCACCGTGAATGTTTTATGTGACATATTATCGTGTTCTATACTTTATTTCACTTTTATCCATAAGTGATAATATCCCTAATCAGTTCTTAATGCTTCTGGGACGGCATAAGGTGCATGCATAACATTACGATTTTTCTTTATTGCAAAAGACGTTTATCTAGTACTGGAGTTGGTATTTCGTCTAGTCTTAGAAGTAAATTGTTCAAGAAAAGCCTTATCAAAACAGTGCATCTTTTTGTTGTTTTTTTTTTGTTGCTAAAACTCTGTATTCTGAAAACTATGTGACCGTGATGAGATAATGGAGATAATTGGGAGCGGGTGCGGCAGCCTCAGGTCCGAAAGGGTGGCTGTTGTGTAGGCGCGCTTCAACTACTGATCCGGTCTTGGGCTGGTATTGCCCCAGGCTGCAAACCACTAGGTGGCTCCCTGTACTTAATGGCATTTATATTTTATTTTTGGCTTCGCCCTCGATATAACGATACACAGTGTATAGTGTATGCATTTATACTGTGACGTTTTTAGCTCGAGGCCATCATTGTCGATGCTACTTGAAAAAAATTTACCGTACATATACCTACAACGCAAACAAAGGGACCGATCATTGTATAAATTAGTCTGTGGATCAAAATCGATAAAGATCGCGTAATTTCTCTTTACACCCACGTCGAATCGAATAGTTGCTTGTAGTTGGTTCTGTTCTTTTTTTTTTTGCTTCTTCTTCATTGTCTTTGAATTGTATTTTAATTTCAGTTGAAGAAGACTTTTCATGATTTCTTGGTCGTAGGGGGCGTTTGCAGTTCGAACTACATCAGCGAAATAATTAATATGCTCCTCCTACATTGGCGGCGACTCCTTTAACGGAGCAATTAACTAATATTAATAAATTTTACTTTAGTACATTCATAGATATAACTGTCGTAACATTTTTTTCAAACCGAAATTAAAATTCTTATACAGATAGCCATAGATTTTGCTTTTTCAATTAATATGAACAGATATGTAGAAAAGGAGTAAAGTAGTTTTGTATGTTTAATAATAATAATAATAAAGAAGTTGGCAGGAGTTGTAGTTAGATACAGGACAAGGATCATTATATGGACTTTATTTAACGATTTAAGAATGACTATGGCTGGCGGTTTCAAGCAATGGTCCATCTCGAAATGCTTACACGATAAAAAGAAACGAAACATAAATGTAGAAGATAATAACTTAGATAAGAATAGAGACATGTTGGTTGTTCGGGTTACGACCGAGTAAAATATTATAATTAGCGACATGGAGGATGAGGCAATCAAGGTGTCTGACGTTTTTAAGTACTTCTATGGAATTTCTTTCAGCTGCCGGCAGATGTTTGCACGAACAGTGGGGGTGGCCGTAAAGAACTCGCCACTTTATTGTTATTGAATCAGGAATTTTGCAAAACATTTTGCTGTCATCGCTATAAAAAAATTTATATCTCTAAACTGTATATATTAATATATTGAATAATGTTATGTATATAAAACGACAAAAATCTAGATCTGTTTTCCTGCAAATGGCACGATTACGACGATGGAGGCGGTTCAACTAAGCCGACTTAACAAAATATTCATAAATTCCATGAATGTTGGCAATTCAGGCGCTGAACACAATCGTGGCCTGTCAACAGATTCTGTTGACGACAGTTGTATGTTTTCAGCAAGTGCACGTTTATATATTACCTATATGTATATGTGCGAGAGCCAGGATCTAGGAGACAGTATTAGCAGTCATTTTATGTGCTTTCAGTTGTTGTCACACACCGCCGTTTTGCTATTGTTGGATAAACATAAAATTTATGATGGTCACTATAGTTAAAATATCAACATTTTAATTATAGCCAAAATCAACAGAGAGAAAAGTCAACACGATTATCAGCTTATCAATCAAATAATCTGCAGGAATGCAAGTGCCAAGTGGATAAACGTGCCGCCGCCGCCGTCGCCGGTGAACGACATCGACTAGTAGAAAGAGCGTCAATTTGAAGTTGGGCCAGAACTATTTTCAAACGAAACATCCATTTCTAAAACATAAAATTTAATTTAATTAATTACAATATCCTAAAGGAATTATCTATATTCCTCCACTTAACTCCTGTTAGTTGATGATTACTACTTGGAAATTTTTGGAAGTCGTTTTGACTTGGCCAAGCAATATAAAATCGCTTTATGGTTGTTGTAGAGCAATAAAATCGGGCTTAAACAAACTGAAACGTTTTTGCTGAAATAAACTTGTCCAGAACTGAAATAACGACAACAACTACAACAGCAACAACAGGAGGAGTAACGAAAATGCGTGCAAATAAACAACTCAATCTACATGAATATTGTTGAGTTAATAAACGCAAATACCTACACATAAACACGGCTATACACAAACACAAAAAGACAAATTATTGTTATGGTAGTGGGTGACGTGTAACATAAGCTACACGTGGCTTTCTGATTAACAACCATACTAAAAGAACAGCTTCATTTAGACACAAAACCGTCTGTAGTGTGTTGTCATTGTTGTAAAATTAATTATTTTTTGATTTGTTATCGCAAAAATTTTAGTTGTTGATGGAGATATTTATAATCGACATATGATATCTATAGAAACCAAACAATCATAACAACGAAGAGATGAGTTGGCTGAAGTTTATTTCAAGACTTGGACTTGCATCGGATTCTAGCCGCCCCCTTATAATACTTTTTGCATTGCTTGTTCTCTAACTAAAAGAACAATCGGGGAAGCGACAAATAAATCTCTACTCAACTCAACGTATTTATAGCCGTCTTAAAATTGTCACTGAAACAATGAGAAAGTTCTTGGCACTTTGATGTTGCTGTTAGAAGAGTTTACTGTTCCACCGTCACTATATAAAAATATTAACGTGACAATCGAATTTTTTTCGTATACCTACAGATTTAGAAAAAAGTTGAAAATTTATTATCATTTGATTCAAGTAATAAATTATTCCGGACGAATAGACTTCTATTATTGTATGTATATTTAAACTAAGATTTAATAATATATTGTACACAAAAATATATATAAATTTTTTTTAATACTTGTCTTATATCACTTTAATCTGCTACTGTCTATTATGTTTCAACAAAAGCCGGAGTCAAACAAATCAAAATACGGCGATTAACACATAGACACTCACAGAGTATCCACTCTGGTGGTCCTTCCCAAGAAAATAATTATCGAATCTTTTAATATATTTTTTTCTCGATTATTTAAGAGTAAATAGTGGGTGTTTTAAATAAAATTTCATGTTATACTTAATTATAACAATTAGTCAAGACCACAACAAGTATTAATTAGCCGGATGTTGAAAGAGCAAGCTTTTATAGATCAAGTAGCGATAAAAAAAATGTAAATTAGATGAATCCCACTTAACATCCTCTATCATACAATATTTATTTATATGATTTTCGGAAATTGAATCAAAGGTAATTTTTTTTGTTAAAAAACTACAAATCCAGGATATGTCGCCGAACGAAGAAGAGGTTCTCCACCATCCCACGATTCGTTGTCCAGATAACGGTCAACTAATGTTTCCAACTTGTTCGGATCGATCAATCAATCACGAATTAAATGTTAAACGTTACTGAACGTATAGTATACACATACACACATGAAGATACAAACAAGATATCTCTTTCGTATGTTTTCCTGTTTGACGAAGGAGTAAAATAAGTCACGGAACGGTTGGTCATTTTGCGAAAAAAACTATACAGATTTATACTGTACGGTGTTATCTTAATCAGTAGAGAAGAGAATGTTAACAAAAAACATGAAGAATCTCATAAAATCAAGTGAAAAATGTTATAAAATCGAAAAATTTGTCACTTTAACAAATTTTACAAGTTGTTTTATTAATAAATTATCTTTTATTTGGCACCTTGTACTTAATTCGAAATTTTTTTATTATTCCCAAATCTCTATTTTCTATTGATTTTCAATCTTTATTATAGCCAACATATGTGTATATCAGAAGAAACTACAAACAGGTGGATCACTGTTCCATATATGGTGGTTGGTGATCGTTTGAAATATATGGTTGAATTTTTGGTCAGTCCGACTCTGACCCCATCGGCCAGTTAATAATAATAATGCACGTTCATCCACAAATAAATCTGTCTTATAACGTAATAATATACGTAGAACATGTATTTGGGACAAGTTGTGCGTTCTTCAGTGTGCCAATTCTGAAAATTGTCATCGTACAAATTACCTACCTACCAGACTATGCTTAATTTTTGTAGACAAAAAAAAAACGTGCAACAAAAACATAAAAAAGGAGTGAATAATATAGTACATAAGTACACATAAAATATGTATGTATAGTAACTGTATAGTATAAAATACATATATACCAGTGGCCGAAAGAAACATGCTGTGACGTTATTGGCAATAAAATCTTTCAACGACAGCAACAATTCAGACGTAATTTGGCAATGAACCATTTGTGTCACTTATGCCGGTTTACATATATATGCTGTGTCTCACCTGTGTCAAACACAGTCGATTCAATATGATGAAGTGTTGTGAAGATTAAAAATGGAAATCCCTCTCAAAAAAAAACTTTCATTAACCAGATCAATAATTTACTCTCTACATTGAGGAGGAATCGTCTTCAAAATAACAAAAAATGTGCACTTGTACGAGTAACCTTTATTGCCGCAAGGCTTAGCTTGTATGAATGCAGGTAATCACTGTTGAAGCCATAAAATAACAATAATAATCAAATAACCATCAAGAGTATACAAGGACGACGACTCCTGGTCATCTGCGAAAAAAACCCATAGTTTCTAGCAGTAGGATTTCGTGTGGAATTAATAGCAAAATTTTGTAATTTTTATTATTGAAC
>JAZBHA010001170.1:0-19664 GCA_037464855.1 Iselma pallidipennis | reverse complement strand
ATGAGCGGTTTAAGTTTTAGGTCGGCTTCAATTTTTCACATTGCGCCAGACTCAATCTTACCTCAGACACAATTTAAGCCTGTTGTGAGATTTAAGACTGCCTTAAATGGTTAAGCCATGCATCTTTAAGGAGTTGCTTGGCAGTTAAAATTAATTCAAATGAAATCAATATCTTTATCTTCATCTTCAGCTTCTCAAGGAGCTACCATAGAAATAGTAGCTAACTATTCCATATCTCGTATTTCAGCAAAACCTTTTTGCAGTTTTCGGACATTCTGAAGAAACGCGAAGAAACTTAGTGAAGCTTTGAATATCTGTAAAATATTTTATAGTTCTCTTTCCCACCATATCGTTTACAATTACAACAGCATATTTTACACGAGTGCTTCCCCTTTCCCGCGATTTTCTATGGTTTATAGAGCTGAAGTTTTTTATTTTTAACACGTTCGTTTATTTTAATGATATTTAATATGAGCAAATGATGCTCGTTGTTAGTCAAGTGTTGGCAAACAGTGTTCGCCGAATAAATGAGAACCCTTTATCGGCAGTGATCTAAATTTGGGCATCTTCTTGGTTGCTCGGAAAGATTTCATGGGTAATAAACTTGCAAACATAATGGTGAAGAGTTTATTAAAATCAATTGTGACTTTAACTAACATAAAATTTCGAAGAAATGGGCTACAAAAGGCTACTGTGAAAACAATAATTATTCCATAGGTTCAATTATTTCGCATTTCAGAACCATTTTTTTGCAAGCTTCGGACGTTCTGAAGAAACATGAAGAGACTTGGTGAAGTTTTAAATATCCGTAAATTATTTGAAAAAAAAAACAAAACGTTAATTAGAAAATAGATACATATGTATAGGTACTCCTCACTTTACGACCGAGTTCCGTTCCGACGACTACGTCGTTAAGCGAATTGGTCGATAAGCGAGGAGCTTGAGCCTGGAATAACAAAGGTCAAATTTATTGATAAAAAGACATGCATAAGGCGAAACTCGATTGGTCGTAAGTGCGAGTGGTCGTTAAGCAGATAGGTCGTAAAGTGAGGAATACCTGTATACCATTTACAATTACAAGAGCGTATTTCACACAAGGAAATTGGTAAAAGCTTCTTCTTTCCTGCTATTGTATTTTTGCCCAAGAAATGGGAACGTTCTGTCGTCAATTGCGGAAAATGAAAAGTTGGCAGCATAGTTTCGTTAAAGTAGTTTTTCAGAAAGTTTATGTTCTAAAAATCCATGTACCTAAGCTTTCAAGTTATTTGAAGGAAGTTTCTCAATAAATAAATTTGCAAACAAAGTGCTAAAAATTTTATTGAAGTTAAATGTGACTTTAATTAACAATAAATAAAACTAGACTCAGCTCATGGTGGATTCTGAAGCGTGGCTTGTACGACTGATTGGCTAAAGCGGTACTAGCCACACTTCGGAATCCGTTATGAGAACATAGCTTTACTCTAAAATTTTCTTATGTTCTTCGGACATTTTAAAGAAACATAAAAAAACTCAATGTAGCCTTGAATAACTGCAAATAATTTATAATAAAATAAAAATATAAATACTTTCTGAAATTGATACCATAGTACAGGTTGTTAAATTTATCTTCATTATATTTCCAGGACTTATAACCATAGTATTTTGTGTTCTTGACATGATTATTATTAAAGATTTTCGTAATGATATACACTTTGATTCGTACCAGTTTGAATTGTATATGGCTTCAACTAGACCATATATCTGTATGTATTGAAAATTGTGTGTTTAATTATTAATTTAATAAACGAATTTATTAGCTTTCACCTCATTTGAAAGATTTTCTGATGGTAAAGCATAAAACACTAATAATTGTGTTATCGGACTCAATAGATAGACTCCAAATTGTATAGAACTAATTACGTCTAACTCACTAAAAATTTTACGAATTTAATCACCAGAATTAATTAACATTTTCATTTACGACATACGCTGATGTTGCTTCATAAAGAAGAAAACACATCATCCCAACCATAATCCACATATTAAATAACAGCATAGGCCCGAAAATATCATTTAATAACATGAATTGACTGAAAATTTTGCAATTTATGTCCATTTTTTCTTTTATCAATCAACTAGCTTACCTTAAAAGAAAACTATGATGTTTTGTATGATATCGTATGGAATCATTGCATCCAGACTCATCAAAATCTCTTTCAATACTTTCATTTATAAAAACTCGAATACTTTCATTGAAAATTTTGAATTGTATTCTAAGAAGTGTGATTAAAGCACAAATAAGAATATCAACACCCATAGCTACAGATGTACCCAATATTGTCAAAATATCAATTATTAAAGCATGCAGCCAAAATGGCACTATTTGTGGTTTATAAATAATAAGAGCAACAGTACCGTAAATTGTTTGAAGGGTAAAAATTGCAATAACGCAAATACAAGCGTAAGAAATTAGAAAAATCATTAATTTTGAACAAATATTCAATATATAAAAGCAATCTGCTTGGAACTGTTTTGAATATTTCGAATCTTCAATTGGCCAATAATTTTCGATATTTTTAAAATACACTTGGATCCGGCTTTTATTAGCAGTGATTCCAATTATTTTAACTAATACCTTGAAATTTTCAAATTTCGTTTTATAAAAACATACCTATTATACAGTTCATTATAAATATACGTACTTGCAAAATTATTATAAGTGACGATGTATATGATACTACGTTTTTTGAGATGAAATCATCATAAATATAACTTGTGATTGCTAAAATCAACGTAAAAAGTGTAACAATACAGTTTATCGTTAGAAGAATTGGTTGAGGTTGCAAAGGATCCAAACCACCTCTCCGTAAAGTCCATATTGTTATTTCTAACAATCTATCGTAATATCTGATCGTCACCATGGTTTGAGTCAATATAAAACAAGAAAGCCCTCGACATAAGCTATTCTTAAAATTTTAATTGGAAATCTATATAGATTTTCTATAAATCTATATAAATTACATGGTTAATTTTTTAAACAAGACCTTTAATAACTTTTCCAATAAGTGAAACTTTCTTTATTATAACTAAAATTTTAAACGAGACAGTATGCATTAGTGAAGGTTTTTATCAACTACTCTAACGGCTGGTTACACCAACGTGGGTTAAAGTTTAAGTTTTAGGTCGGCTTCAATTTTTCACACTGCGCCAGACTCAGTCCTTACCTCAGACCATAGAGAAACTAAAAGTTTTAGTTTCTCTATGCCTCAGACACACTTTAAGCCTCTTGGGAGACTTGAGACGGCCTTGAATGGTTAAACCATGTTGGTGAAACTAGCCCTTAATAGTATACGTTTTTATATTAAAGTATAGGTTTCTTCAATAGCTTTTCTATGAGAGATAAGAGCAAAAAGAATTAAGTTGATCCGCGCATCTGATCGAGCTCGCGAAAAAACGCATCGGTGATAATTTGGCGTCGGCGTGACTAGCGCCTTAAGTGAGCATTGCAATTATGCTTATGCGTGCTGCATTTAAGTGTGTGTAAGCATGCGGCTATACTCTACGAAATTCACTGTTTCACCAATTTCTTTTTACATCTTTCGAACATTTTGAAGAAACATAAAAAAACTTAGTCCAGCTTTAAAAATCTGTAAAATGGTCAACATACTATAAAATTAAATAGAAATATAGCTAACTGTATTATTAATACCCTAGTACAAGTTTGTAGATTTATATCCATTATAATCTCCGGCATTTATACACAAACTATTTTGCGTTCTTGACATGATTATTATTAAAGCTTTTCGTAATGATGAGTATTTTGATTCATACCATTTTGAATTGTATACAGATTCAATAAGACCATGTAGCTGTTTATATTGAAAATTATTTATTTGTTTATTAATTTAATCAAGGAATTCAATAATTTCTACCTCATGTGATAGATTTTCTGATGGTAGTGCACAAAATATAAGCACTTGCATTGCAGGACCAAGTAAATAAGCTCCAAATTTTACAGAAGAAAATAAGTCGAATTCACTAAAAAAATATGTAACAATTAATCACAAAAGTCAATTAATATTTAAAATTAAAAAAGTACGCAAATGTTATCTGATAAAGAAAGAAACATGTAAGACCAACGACAAGCCAGAGATCAACTAATAATACAGGTCCTAAAATGCCATCCAATGACATAAATTGACTGAAAAATTTACAAATAGAATACAATTTCCAGTTTATTGTTCTATTAATTGATATTTACCTCAAAAGAAAATTGTGATGATTCACCTGATATTTCATTAAATCATTGCAATCGGATTCATTAAAATCATTTTCAATACTTTCATTGATAGAGATGCGTATATTTTCATTAAATATTTTAAATTGTATCCTTAAAAGTGTAAGTGATACACAAATTAGAAAATCAACAGTAAAGAAACAATGGTATACCCACTATCATCAACATATCATTATGCCAATATGGCATTATTTTTGGTTGATAAACAACAACACCAACAGTACCATTAATTACTTGCAATATCAAAATAAAAGCAAATAGAAAATAACCATAAACGACCCAAAAATTCACTATTTTCGAACAAATATTCAACACAGAAAAACAATCTTCCTTAAACTGTTTGGAATATTTTGGATTTTCAATTGGCCAATAATTATCCATGTTTTTGAAGTACAATTGTATTCGTTTTCTGTTCGAAATTGTCGCAATTGTTTTAAATGATAGCTTAAAATTTTCGAAATTTTATCCTACTATTATATTATTTATTAAATATCTACTTACTCGCAAAAGTATTACAAGTGATGAAGTATACGATACCATATTTGTAAAAGTTAAATCATCATAAATGTATCCTGCAATCGTTAAAATAATCATTAAAGTTAAAACCATACAAGTTGTCGGTAAAAGGATGGGTTGTAATTGTAGAGGATTTATGCCACCTCTTCGTAAAGTCCGTACGGTTATTTTTAACAATTGGTGATAATACGTGATCTTGGCCATTGTTGCAATCAATATAAGACTAAAATATCCTGAGGATATAGGAGCTTTTATAGGACCCTATTGAATTAAAAAATACTATTTTCCTGTAAATCTATAATACAAAAATTATAGAGTTCGTATAGATTTTTCGTTAATTGTTCTTTAAATGAACCAACTTTTCTAATCGTTACTTAAATTTTCTTTGTAACAAATAAAACTTTAATCAACAACAAATTACGGGATGTATTCTCAAAGGGTTTTAATTGTAAAATAAGGGTTGGTACAATTAATGTCTAAAATTAAACTAAAAATTAGTCGAAAACACGTCCATTTGAAAGAACGATCGATGTGGCGATAAATTGTCTTAAGAAAACTGAAGAGCCGCTAGCCTATTAGAGAACTCCAAAAATGACTCACAATCAGTTTTAAGAAATTTGTCTAAACGTCTGTATCATTTATCGGCGATAATGCTCGTGGATGTAGTCCTTCTGGACGGCATAAAACACGTCGACAACGACTACGGGCTGAATACCCAAGTCCTCGTGAACGTTCAACATCAACCGAGTCAGCAAGTGAAGATGACGATTGTATGCCAAAGAAAAACTCCGGACTCAAATTGGAGTCAACATTGAAGTGACTTCTTGTCCTGTTTATTTGGACTTTTTTTTTGGTAAGAAATAAAACCAATCATTATTTTTTTAATTTATATTTTTATTTATATATTTTGTACTTCACTATATTGATATTAAATAAAAACAAGCTCGATTTTAGGACATGTTATCTAATAAAATTGTAAACAATAACAAACAAACAAACACAAAAAACATGAATATAAATATAAAATTAACACACATTTAGATAGAAAAATACATTTATATTCTAATAATAATGTAAAGATTAGAGATTTTATTAGTTATTTTATAAACTGGCAGGATTCTTCAAAGACTGGGCTACCATCTATCTCTATATATTATCATGTTGTTCCCAAAGTGTAGAAGTTTCTCATGTGTATACATAGATTTTTATACATAAACATAACAACAATCAGTGAAAGAAATTACATAATTTTCCGATATATCGTATTTGATAAGCGCTCGTCTCAAACACCTAATCGAACACAACTAGATGTTCGATTTTCGAATAAACCTATATATTGATTGTCTGAAACTCACTGAAATCCTGTAATCATCAACGCTACCGTAAAGAATATTTAACAAGAATATTGCATTTAATAATAAAATTCTCACTAACAATCAATAAATATTTATTGCAAATAATTTTTTTGTCAAAAAAACGTAACAATAATTAATTTAATAATAATAATAATAACAACCTATTTATAAATATTAAAACATTTCGACGTAATCGATGAACACACACGAAGCGAAAATTCGCAAAATCAAGGCATAGAAATAGTGAGAGAGAAATTCTAAAAGATTTTAATTTTCGCTATAATAATCTACAATATCTATCTATACAGATTTTTCACTTAAATTATTTCTTTTTCTCTTTATCATCATCATCTTTTGGTTTTCTTAATAATAGTAACGGAAACATTCCTAATATACAACCGATAGTAACACCTAGAACACGTCCACAATTTGCTGCATTCCTTGAACATGTCATATCCATTTGGATTGGTGATAGTTTCGGTGGTCTAAAACCGATTTTATTTGCCAAACGTTCCACGTAAAAAGCTGTACCAATACCTAACACATCGGAAAATGTATTGCCCAATGCAGCAGCTGCCATTGTTGTTATACAAAAATATGAACCAACATATAGATCGATATAATCACCCTAGATGGAACAAACAACAAATATACCTATTTGTCTCAAGAACACTGAACCGAGCCACAGATTACTCAATTTATCGAATGATAAATCGAACAACTGATTATATAGGAAGTTGAGTCAATTTATCGTGAATCGGGTCGTCCGATTAGTCGTTTCGATTTGGTCGCTCAGTTTCGCACATATCGCTCTCTATTGAAATGACATGAGAAACTGTTCAACCTGCAGTTCGACAGTCATACAATTTATCGATTCAATTTATCGTCCAATTTATCGAACAACCTGAGCTGTTCGAGTTATCGTTCGATAAATTGGGTAACGTGTAGCACGACTTATACGTAATTATACTTACGAATAGTAACATAAAGAAATTGTCAAGGAAGCCGAAACCTATGAATGGGATCGAATTTGCTATCGCAACTGTAACAGAATAATTAAAGAATTGAAGAACGTTCTCCCACGGGAAATTTTAAGTTTTATCAAAGGATTATTTAAGAACGAGAGACAATAAGAATCCTAAAATTTGATAAAGGATTAATACAAAAAACTTGGTTAAAGGAAGTTTCCGTGCAATAAACAGGAGTTCTTCCGGGAATATTTCATTATAACTTTAATGGTAGAACATAAAAAATAACGATAAAGATACTGGTTATGAAAATTCAGATTTATGGGACAAAGAAGTGGAGAAGGATACAGAGTGTACAAAGTTATTTCAGGTCATTGTGAACGTAGGGTGATAGCTTGATTCATACTTTATTAAGTTTGGTATTTGTTGACTTGAAATATCGATGTACACCCGGTATAAAATGGAATAACATACTTACTGTCTATTAAATCTCTTGTTGCAGGCCGTGGAACAGATTCAGCTAAAATTTCGAGAAACAAAAACGTTATATTTTTGCGAAAATTCAATTAGATAGATAATTAAATTAAATCCTTCACCAATTTGAAATTAGAAAACAAACAAAACCATCATGCAAATCTATTTTCATGCAAAACTAAATTAAAATCAAATTAAATTTTGATGAGATTTGTGTTAAACTGATAGTGTAATGTAAATCTATCAACCCCTATACAAGACGTTAATAATAAATTTCACCACCAATCAACCCTATAAACTAAAATGACTGGTAAAAGCTGAAAATGAAGCTAAAATAACGGCACTTGTTGCATTAACTACTTGTTCTATTTGCTGGTGATTTCATCCCCCTAAAACCAACCAACCAACCACAAAAAAAAATATACCCTCATGCTTTGAAGCTTTAATTAAGTGCCTATTTTTTGGTTATTATTGTAATTATTGTTGGTTAGTTTTATTTAAGAAATACGGCGTACCGCATTTTTTTTTCAACCAATCCTCAGGTACCGGACAATAGGAACCTGTAGGATCAACATCACCCAATGATGGTAATTTGCTAGGACGACCGAATTTGCTTCTCCATCGATATGCAGCTAGTTGACCTTTAAAAATATTTACAAAAAAAAAATTAAAATAATTATATCTGAGTATTTATATGTAGTTTTGGGGTGCGCAATGTTGTTATCCTCGAAAATATCGACCTCTCCAATCGTATACCAGGGAATCAGGAATGTATGACGCAAGCTAAATTGTATACCGGAGATTAATAGGATAACTAATCCAGTCACTGGCACGAGTCCTTCCAATAGTTTTATTGTGAGGAAAATCAAGGATTTCGTTCTGAAATCGTTGGGGAATGTTTTGAAGAGCGCCAGTTTTCTGTTGGGAATTATTTGCTTAGTTGGTCGATTAACTGCGAAAATTACTACAGTAAACTAAGGATAATACGTTGACAGGGCCGGACTGGCTTACCTTGGCCCCGGGGAATTTATAAGAGAAGAAAGTATCTCTTGGCCCCCAAAAACTCATTGGCTCTAAGGCAGATCTTCCCGTCTCCCCAGTCCGGCACTGTACTTTGAGGATGACTTTTTTTATCAAGTGGCACTTAATCGATACAAAACCCCCCAAAAAATGATAAAATACACTTGATACAATGCACGTAACTGATTATCAATTATCAATAATTGAATCAATTGAATGTGTTCCATGAAAATTTCAATGGAAAAATATTGATCTCATGTACCATTTTTTGATGGTAATATGGTTGCACTTTCACCTACATCTGGGTACAGTGTACAGTTTATTCTCTAACAACCCATTATCCTCGGAAATTCCAGGCATGTACCGTATTAGATTCGCAACTACTCTAAATGGACAAATAGGGGGGGAAATAAGACAAATTGGAACAATATCCAGATTACGTGCTTTCCTTTGGTAGTTTCCGATAACCAGGATCTAAACCAATTATGGGAAATTCAATACACAGAAGGAGGAAATACTAAAATACCTATAAATATCGATTTAAAACCACCCACACAGAAAGGGGCTCCAATATTTCGTAAATTTCATTATTTTGAGATATTATCAATGAAACTCTACCTGTTTTTTGTTCGAGTATTCTACAATCAATAAAAAATCAACTGAAAATAAATAGAAAATACAATAAAACGTAAAAAAAGTATTAAAAGAAATACACATATAATTGACAAATATTTAAATGATGAGTGTCATCAATATAAATTACCTTCATATTCATCTTTGACTAATTTCGATTGGTATTCTTGTAGTGCATTAATTAAAATATTACGTTCTTCACCATTTAAACGTAAAACCAATTCTTGTGCTTGCAATTTTGATAAGCCAGTTGTTGTACTTGTTGTCTCTGCACGTCCTGCACTACCATTTAATATTGTATTTATACTAAATTGACATTTATTATCGATATGTAAATTATTATTATTGTAATTATTATTATTATACTTATTAAATTGTGTAAAATTTGTTAATTGTGTTCTTGGTGTTATTAGGAAATTTGTTTGTATTTTATTCAAGAAAAGGTTAGAATTTCTTGTATAAGTTCTCACTAATTTTGTTGCCATCGTTTTGATTTTAAATTGTAATTAAGTGTTTTAATATAGTTTTATTCACGATAATGTCATTATTTTAGTGGAAATTTTCCAATTAATTTAAATAATGTTGTCACAATGGATTTCGAACGATGAATGAGTGCCATTTGTTGAATTTTGACATTTCGCAATCAAGCCTACCAATTTCTAGTGACAAATAGAAATTTACTAACCGAAGAAAAATATTCAGATTTCGAATAAACGAAACTTTATAGATAATTTTTTAATTTATAAATATTCTAAAAATTCTTTAGTTATCTTTAATCATATTTAAGTCGATTAATTTATATAAAAATTGAGAGAAATTTGTGTTTTTAAGATAAAATAGAGGGCGCTGTGCAACGACCTTCACCTGTTATTTATCATCTGTCAAGTAGAGGGTTAGGTTTTTTGACGTGAGTTTGTTTTCCTTAAAAATTTAATAAATAAATAAATAAATAACGAAATTCTATTATTGATAAATCATGGAAAAAGAGAATTATTGTAGAATCGATCAACTTCCAGTGGAAGTCATTGAAAACATATTAAAATCACCAACATTAACAATACAAGATGTTGTCAATTTTTCAACAACAAATAGTTATTATCGTAATTTAGTTGTTGATAATCAAACAATATGGAAACAGAAATTTCGGGACAAGTAAGTGAATTAATATACACATATAGTTTTATATAAATATTCAGTGGATTTTTTTGTAAATATCTACACATATAGGTGGCCCCAATTGCGTCACCTCTTCCCGCAAGATTCCATCAATTATTATTATGAAGTTCGATATATTTATGAATTAAAATGCCGTACACGTACAATATTGGAAACAATGCCAGCTAGATTCTATAAAAAATACGAATTATCCGATGCTGATTTAGATGAATGGGGTGTTTTATTGAAGGAACGTCCACAAGTACATTATTATCTGGTTTTAGATTTAATGGAGATTGTTAATACTAATGTGCCAATTAAGAGTATTGAAGTGGTGCCTCTCAAGTAAGCAATTTAGTTTCTCAATCAATAATGCAATAATTAACACGAAAATCTTGTAGTACTCCTGGTAATAAAACATTACAATACTATGCTAGTAAAGTGTTACGTTACATACAACAATTACATCTAACAGACGTGTGGAATGATTTTATTAATTTACGAGAAAGTCAACAGATATTAGAGAAAGGTGCTACAATTATTGCACAATGGTGTCAACCAAATATTGAAATAACATATGAAACTATATCAAATAAATTAGATGAAATTGCTGATTTGGTGAAAAAACGTTTACAATTAATTAATCCTGAACATCCATTATTTAAAATCAATCGAATTGTATTGGATCATTGGAAGAATGAGAATCTTGAACGACATCAATTTCCATTGAATGAATGTCGACAAATATTAACATCAATGAAATATATAATTTATAATGAATTAGGTTTTTGTGGTAATAGTGAAACGTACTATAGTCCCAGAAATTCATTCATAAATGAAGTATTAAAGAATCGTAAAGGTTTACCAATAACATTAGCAATTATTTATGAAAGTGTTGGTCGTCGATTAGGTTTACGTTTTGAACCGATCAGTTTTCCAGCACATTTTCTATTACGTTTCACTGAAACGGATAATGTTTGGTATTATATTGATATATTTAATAATGGTAATATTATTAAGAAGAATTCATGTCCACGTAGTCGTCCATTGATAACACAACAGAAACCATTACCAATTGCTACAGCTATTGAAGTTGTACAACGTATGGCGAATAATTTGGAATTATCAGTACGACAACATCCGGAACCGAATGGACGTGTCACTAGGATGCGTTCCGTTCTAGAATTATTGAAATTAGTCAGTCCACAAGATCTATCGGCATTAGTCAATTTAGCCAAATTCTATATGTTGCACAATATGAATACAAGATCACTAGAACGTTATTTGATGTCACAGGTAATAGTTTCGGCTTTATACTGGAACTGACTTATAATTTGTAATTGTATTTTTTGTAGACTTTTGATGCCCCCGAGGCTGCACAACGAATATCTCACATGTTACGTGACTATTCTGGACATCGTGCCCAAAATGAACATGAACTATTAGGACAAGTTGAAGTTGCACAACGGACAAGTAATTTAAAATTTGCTGTTGGTATGGTGATGATGCATTTATCATTCAATTATAAATGTGTTATCTATGATTGGGATCCAATATGTTTAGCAACACCTGAATGGCAAGCTGAAATGAATGTTAATAAATTATCATTAAAACATGAACAACCCTTCTATAATGTTCTTGTAGAAGATGGATCCTATCGATATGTTGCTCAAGGTATAATTTTATCATTAATACGTAAACTACTACAGGGTGCAAACCTCCGATTTTGATAATTTCATCAAGTTTAAGGGAGAAAAAGGGGGTTGACGTTCACCCTGCAAAATCGGTTTTCACCAAATATCTCCAATTTAAAAACTGGCTTTTAGGGGGCGATTATATGATATGAATCAATTTTCCACCCTTTGTTTTGGGGTAAAAGTGTGAGTGAATATCTGCCATTTTGTTTGTTTTTTTTTTACCCTTTTCTATCCGATCTTTGGACTTATAACCCTGAAAATTTTTACACGAATAGTCAATTGGAAAATAAAAGTTACGGGTCTTTCATATTTGCAACTATTAAGGGTTAAATGCTTTTTAAGGGTTGTAACTTCGGGGTTGGGTTTTGGTTAAACCTTACTACTAAACTTGAGAACTTCTTCGAGCCAAAACCATAATAAAATCCCTAACCAGTAAGTGGGCAAACGAAGCCCACAAAAATTACTGGTTGGAATACCAGAACGTACGACAGGCAAGGAACTTTATAGAAAGTCCTTCCAGTGGGTCTTTAATTAAACAGAGCTGATCTAGGAAGAGTGGTAAGCATCCTAATGGGACACTGGCACTTAAACAAGCATCTCACAATGATGGGCGTCAGAAATTAGCCCACATGTAGGAAATGTTCAGAGGAAGACAAGACGGCGGCTCATATACTGTGTAATTGCCCTGATCTTTCTGAGCTGAGGCGCCGCTGGTTTGAGTTTCCGTTCATCGAACCTCAGAAGGTACAGAGGCGGCTATCTATTGGGTACATTCTGCGTTTTTCATATTTGCAACTATTAAGGGTTGTAGCTTCGGGGTTGAGTTTTGGTTAAACCTTACTATCAAACTTGAGAGCTTCTTCGGGCCGGAACCATCACTTGGGGTGGCTACAAGCACAATAAAATCCCTACCCAGTAAGTGGGTCCACAAAAATTACTGGTTGGAATACCAGAACGCACGACAGGCAAGAAACTTTATAAAAGGTCGTTCCAGTGGCTCTTTCATTAAACACAGCTGATCTAAGAAGAATGGTAGGAATCCTAATGGGACACTGCCACTTAAACAAGCATCTCACACTGTTGGGCGTCAGAAATGAGCCCACATGTAGGAAATGTTCATATACTGTCTAAGTGCCATGATGTTTCTGAGCTGAGGCGCCGCTCGTTTAGATTTCCGTTCATCAAACCTCAGAAGGTACAGAGGCGTACATTCTGCGTTTTATCGAAGGCTCAGGACTGTAGGGAACTCTGACAACCCGGAGCTTACAATGGACCATTAGAGTTTAAGTATAACTGGGGAGACCCAGCCTCGTTTTAAACGGAATTAGGAACCCTTTCAAATGACGTGCACTTACTACCCTTGGTATCATCCCTTGTAGAATAAGGGTATGTACCAAGTTCATGAAAAACTTCTCATTTATTATTGTTATTTACCAAAAATTATCAAAATCGGAGTTCTCCACCTCGGGTAGTTTACTTGTAAGTTATTTCTACTGATTGACTTTTTTTTTGTTTTTAAATTAATAGAAAATTTGGTGCCGACTTCAGATTTGGGTTATTTGTATTTGAATGAAGATATAGGTCGTCATTTTTCCCATTTCTTTGAAACTCATTATGTACCGAATGCTGAGAAAGAAAAGGAATATCCTGATGATAAAAAGGTTCGTCATAAATTTTATTATGAGATGCAATTAAGAAATTATAAACCGGTTTAGTTTTTTTTTGATTTTTTGGTTGTTGTTGTTTTACGGGGTAACGAAACAAGCAAATATGTATAGAAAATATAATTATTAATGTAAATAATCATACTATTATATAATAATTCTTTTCTATTTGTTAATAATTATTATTATTTATTCAATAAAATTTATTAAAAAATGTAAAACACACCCAAATGGAGTTCGGTCTAAAAATATAATTTACAAAAATAATTTCTATCAACAATTATATTTTCGAATTTTGAATAATTGTTCTCATAATTTACTTCGAATTTGATAAAAATCTGGAGCGTTTTCAATTAGAATCTCCTGCCACCAGTCAGGACGTGCCATTGCACCAGGATGATGGAAGAACATTGTTTGTAGATTTTCATATAACTAAGATAACAAAAAAATTAAATTATTTAAACAATAAACTATTAAATAAATTATAATAAATAATTACCATTCCATCCGATTTTCCTAAAACTGAATTTAGGACATAATCAGGTGGTGCCATTGCATCAATCACTGCCAATACATTATTCTTCAATTTATAACAAATATTTAAAATTGAATCTTGAATGATTCGTGAAAATTTTGGTGTCTTTGTAAAACCACCTTGATAGAAATAGATGAGATGTTTATTTAAACACGATAAACTATATAGAATTCCTAATTGACTTAAAACGGTTTTTAATGATAATTCAATATTATTATTATTGATTTTCTTCCAATAATAACTTAATGCATTATATTCAGCAAATACTTTTGATAACGTTCGTGCATAGAACACTTGAGATTCATTTCTTGCTTCCGTTCGATATTTACCTTGATGCAACAATTGCTGTTGTTTCTCGTACGTTTCTTTGATTAAATAAATCACCAGCCATTCATAGCACTGTTGTAGAACTGCAATTTTTTAAAGATTAATCCAATAATACACAAATTTCTGTATAAAATCAATAATTTACAATGACTATTGATTGTGTCCGTTTCATTGAATGTTGTCTTTAAAATGTCTTGATAACGATTTAAAAATTTACAACTTCCTAATGGTGAACTGACCAATTCATTTTGTTTAATTAACTTGTCCCATTGTCTTAATAACCAATTACTAGTTTGTTGTAATAAAACATTATTATCACCTTCATATGTAACACATGGATCAATAGCACCACGTAAATCACCAAAACGTGCCGATTTCAAAAAACCATGTCCACCACAAGCATCACGACATTCTTGGACAGCATCACGACATGTCCATGTTATCAATGGTTTTGTACTTGAAATGATTGCATGTATTTCCGATACCATATCAGTCTAATAAACACCGGGAAAAAATAAATAAATAAATAAATAAAACCGGTTTTATGGGTGTTTTTCAATAACAAATTATAATAGAATTATAAACAAACCAAATCGCCGATTTTATCGGGTTTTGTTGACTTTTCAACAGCCCCCAGATAAACATCAGTAAATGATGTAATAAAGACACGAAGTACTGCAGCAGCTGATACATACGGGAACAATCTCCATTGCTGCAATGTTTAAATTGATTAGAAATTAAAAAAAAAGACAATTCAAGAGAGGCATACATGGAGTTGGTATTCAAGAATGGGCATTTCTTCTGTCTCATCAAAATGTTTTTTGAATTGTTTCCTTATCGCAGCATATCGTATAGCAATCGTTACAGCATTTATTAAATTATTTGAACTTTCTTGCATAATACCAACACGACCAGTTGATAAATTCTCTAATGCAGCACCTAAAATCTTACCCGGTTCGGAGAAACTACTCTCATATTCACCATCTGGTGTTACATCAGCTGTACGATTTAAAAGATATTCACGTGGTATACGATAATCTTTAAACATAACAAAACTACAATCATTAATAATTATTAATAATAATAATAGAGAAACAATAAATTTAGATTTACCCATTATCGATACCATGTAGACCGATCTTTTCACCCATATCACCGGCAATTATACCAGGATATGTAGTTAATGTTTTTGGATCGCGTAATGGTACAAAAAATGCATGTAATCCATGACATTGATTATTTGTATATAATTGTGCAAACAATAAGGCAGCTGTACATTGTTTACCTAAATTACCAATCCAACATTTGGCAGCTTCAAAATCCGGTGTATTTATAATGAATTCTTGTGTTTTAGAATCATAAGTTGCTGTTGTACGCATCTGTTTTGTATTACTACCATGTGCGACTTCTGTTAATGCTAAACATGCAATGATCTTCAAAAAAAAAAAAACAGGAAAATATTACAATTTTTCTTGTATAAGGGCCTCTCCAAACGTAGTGGATTTGCGTATTTGCGGTGAGGAATAATAAACAAACATGGAACTGGTGTTATCGTTTATGTACATTTTTCTCGGGTACAATACAGAATGAAGTGGAACAGATGTATTAGAAATCAGTCGTTAGGAAAGAAATAGAGAATTTTTAGCTATTAAACTCAATTACAAATTTGACAGAATAGAACAGAACAGACTCTATCTTTTTCCTAACAACTGCTTTCTAATACATCTGTTTCACTTCAATCGCAAAAAGTATAAATAAATAATAACACCAGTGTGATATTTGTTTATTATTCCTCACCGCAAATACGCAAATCCACTGTGTGTGTAGAGCCCCTAAATCAAACAAAAAAAAAAAAAAACAAATACTTTGCCATCCCAAGCTGCATCCAAGATAGGTTGGTGTCGTTCGGTACCCAAAGTGGTTAAAGTATTTTTGAATAAACCAACACCAATTGCATGTTTTACAGAAACATCGGGAGAAATTGCAGCCAGAGCTTCGTTTACTGTCATCATATAACGGGTCTGAAAGTATTATCATTATTGTAAATCTTTAGGGTACATTTACACGGGAAGATTTTCCTCTCACAACTCTCTCTCTCTCTCTAAAAATAAAGAGGAAGTTATACGTTATTCTTTATTTTAAAAAGAGGAGAAAAACTGTTACCAGAGGAAAATCGCCCTCTGTATAGTGAAACTAGGTTGATCTGACCCTACTGACTAAAGCAATAAAACAATTATAACAATAGAGTAATAAGACAAGGCTCAGTATTTGTCGGGGGGACGTTTTATTGCTTTAGTCAACGGGGCCAAGTCAAACTAGTTTCACTATAAATACACCCTTAGAATACTCGACTCTACCCCTCTCTCTCCAAAAATAACGAAGAATCTTCCTCTATTTTAGAAAGAGAAGAAAAAGTGTGAGCAGAGGAAAATCTCCCTGTGTATAGTGAAACTAGATTGATCTGGTCCCACTGACTAAAGCAGTAAAACAACTACAGTAGAAACTCGATAATCCGAACTAATTGAGACCCAAGCCTGTTCGGATTCCTTTAAGTAATCCTTGCAAAGTATAGGGTAGTGTGGGACTGTAATAACAATATTACCTACTATTCCAAATCACCGCTGTTCTGATTACTGGAAATCCGGATTACCGTATGTTCGAATTATGGAGTTTCTACTGTATTTTATTTTCTATTATATTTTGTTGCCGGTCTTCCGCCTATGAATAGACGTTTGATTGCTTTAGTCAACGGGACCGAGTCAAACTAGTTTCACTATATATGCACCCTTAGGATACTCGAAAATGCGTACTTTAAGTTTATATGGTAATCGGGCCGTTTCCGGTGGACAAAAATCGTATTGACAATAACGATGTAATTGTTTGGCTGTACGTCTTTTCATTTCTTCAGTAGTCAATTCACTATTTGAACGTGAAAATATTGGATCCTTCTCTAAACTTTGCCATACATGCATCTGTAAATAATAATTTTTAAAATAGACATTTATTTATTTAACACGCATATATTAAATATAAATACCTTAATTTTAAGAAGATCTGGATCTTCGAAGAATAATTTCATTTTTTTCCAATCGAATGTAGCCAATTTTCGGTAATTATCTAATGGTCCGGATGGGAAATCATTGATTAAATTTGATGCCATCGTTGTTATTGTTGTAGTAAATCTAACAGTTTTACTAGAAAATGCAAATAATTTATAGGAATTATTTATTTAAAAGAGGCCTTCAATTAAAAAATATCAAGTTTTATTGCATGTTGTAACATTAAAAATGGTAGTAACAATTAAAATTAAATCGAATAAAGATGTACTTCAGTTTTTTAGACGATCAAAACTGTAATGTTTAAACACTACGCCACTGGGATACTGGCAAAATTCCAAAAAATGTACAACTTGGAATATTAGAAAGAAATAGACGATAGGTAATTCCAATTAGTGTGACAATGATAACGAAATAATCAGATTCATGCAAATTAATCTAATACAGTATTGTTGTTGGAAATGTAATAATTTTTTAATTAAAAAAAAAAATTAACAATACTGATAACACCTACTATGTGTTTGATAAATTACTGGAAGGAAAAAGATCAAAATTTCAATTGAATTGTTCTAATAATTCGCATATTTTATTATCAAAAAATATATTCCAACGATATAATAATAATAATAATAATAATATATGATAAACGACTCTGATATCTTATTTCCGGCTGTCTATGCTATAGAATTTTCGCTGATAATCATTAAATTACACCGGAGGGATTATTTATTTGTTTAAACAATCACTGACCGGCATTCCAATTCCATTCAACGGTACGGTACACTAATTCAAATCTATTTTATTAATTTATTTATGTACTGTTAAGGAATGAAAAGAATTTTGGAACCCCGCCACTGGTTTAAGGGTTGATTATTATTACAAAATCGATCATAGTTGGCGGTGCAATGTCAATGACGTCATCCCCATCACGTGTACCACCACCACTTTGACGTTATTGTAAAACGCCGGTTCTGTCTTTTTAGATTCAATCAATCAATCAAACGAAAAATTGTCCTATAAACCTAATTCCAGGGACGTACTTACCAATGGATAATCAATGGCGTTCTATTATTATAATTATTATTATCTAGGTTTTCTTTTTTCTTTTATAATAAAAAATTGTTGAATTAAAACAATGGAACACCGCCCCTCACTTGTTGCAGTTCACACACAGACAACTATAGTTTATTAGACTGCGATAGTTGATGACAAGAAAATGTTAGAAAAGAGTAAGATAGATAGATAGTTAGTCATCAAATGTTGCGGCCTAGCGAGGTGGTTAGTGGTAGTGGTAGAAGGGGACGCGCCAAATTTGCACATGTGAATGAATAGATCACGTGATTTGAATTAGAAACCATGTGGCGGAAGGGTGGAGGGGAAAAAACAATTGTTGAATTGTCAAAAAATTGCCCACCTGGTGGCTGTCAGAAAAATTGCATAACTGTATGATTTACCACTAGAGGGAATTTTAATTATTATTGATAATAATAATAATAAAAATTAATAATTTATAACGTTATAACAAAAAAAGAACGAAATATAATTAAAGAAAATTGAATGAAAAGATGTGAATTGAACACTTTTAAAATTCCAGTGGCATTCGTTAAGTTTCCTTTCTCTGAACAGAAAATGTAAACGAAATTAAAATAAAAACGATGCAAAATCTACACCAACGTCACTGAATACAAACCTGGAATCGAATTGAAAATAGATTTCAAGGGTAGACAACAGAGCCGGGCCCATAAGTGAAGTGAGGTGGCGAGGCGGCCGCCTCAGGCGCCGAATTGAAATAGGCGCCAAAATAAAGATACAAAGTTTTAAAAGACGTCGTTTTTTAAACTTGCCTCAGACGCCACAATTGATTGGCCCGGGCCCTGGTAGACAGTGATGGGTTTACAGGGGAAGCTGTAATTTCAGGCCATAGATCTGTTAATATATATATGGATGGCGCGTTGCTGTAAGTAATTGACTCCAACATGTCGGGGTCA